>VOMN01086559.1:0-10736 GCA_014899125.1 Orchestia grillus
CTTTATCTGATGTAAATTACTTGTGGTAAATAAATGTTTCAAATGTTTCAAAAAAAATTGTAGTTTTCAAGTCTCATGGGATGATAGGGAATTGCATGGTTTATTTTTAACACATTTGAAGATTGTGTGAGAAATGAAGTAATATTCGAAGGTATTTGTACGATGTAACAAACACTATTTCAGTTAGTTTTTCCGTCAGTAATACGAAGCTACCCAAGGGCACACCAGCGTGTTGGATTTAGATTGTGTTGAGTTGTCTAAAAATCTACAGTTTCTGTTCGATAAATTTCACTTAACATCGAATGGCAGCAGATATTGCCTTAGGTCACGTAAACCCTGAAATATTCTGCCCCAATGGCCGTATTTGCCGTATGGGCTCCACGGCATACTGCTAGCGTGCTGGCCTCGTAACCGAGAGGACCCTGGTTCAAATCTCGGCTCAGTCGAAGTCCTTTTCTGAAGGTATGCAGGGAGTACTTCCCATGGAAAAGGAAGTTTAAACCACACATTCCTCACATCCCTCACCACGCCAGTAGTTGTAAGGCATTGAAAAACCAACGGTAAAACGTGTTGGAATTAATAAAGGTTCTTTTTTCACGAAGGTTTTCTGTGTCATGACGAGATTTATCAAACAAATATAGGGTAACTTTTAAAAATTTATTCTGCGGTTTACAAGTGATTCTTTCTCCTCAAGCATTAAAGGTTTTATTCCTAAGTTGAGTTATTTATAAGCCCTATGATACTAATTTTGACTATGTATTCATTGCAGGAGATATATAAATTCATGCATAGTGTACTGCGTTTTATTCAAATCAAATCTGTACGTAAGAATACACGGTGTTCAAAAAGTTTCTTTACAGTTTTGAAATGTAATTACAAAGACGATAAGATATATTACTACCAACTTGTTCCATTGACTCATTCCATTGAACACAGTGGAACAAACAAACGTTGATAACATCTGTTTAGCATGGAATAAGACAAATTCATATATCTTACAAGTAGTCCTTTTAACTGGATTTTAAAGCTGTAAAGAGACTCTATGAACACGCAGTGTTACAGAACTATATATTAGAGACGTACCTCTTCGAGCTCCTGCCCCTTGGACTTGCACGCAACCATTTCCTGCTGTACCTTCTCCCTCATGTCTGCGTAGCGCTGCTGCTCTTTCTGAAGGTACACCAAGTCTTCCCACGCCTGTGACACCTCGTCCGGCTCATCTTCTGAGTCATCGTCATCTGCAGCGTTTATCGAAATTTTGATTTATTTTGGTAGCATACAACAGTTTACNGATTTTTACACGTTGAAGAGTACCTCACTGAAAACGCAATTAGGAGTAATTTATTATGTGTGGGAGGAGAAGAAAGCAGCAGACACGTTCACATGTCAGTCGGAACGAACAGAGCAAAAGAATTAGTTTAATTCACGTAGAAAAGTGTCCCCGTTGTGCCGCACGATACGACGCACTTAACAGGAAATTAATAAAATGATTATGCAATGTTAAATGTTGTAACTAATGTGTGCGCGTAAAATATCCACACGTTTAATCGAAGACTTTTTCCGACGAATCTTCAAATTTTTTATCTCAAATTTGAAAAATTTCCCTCAGTTAATGAGACGAGCAGTAAAAATTTTTCAATGATATTGTCGTTATTGAAATTTTTATGAAAAGGTCTAAGCGTCTATAGAAAATAAGCAGTAGGTGTGATATCAGGTAAAATGGTGAAGACGAGGCAAAAGTCCACAATTCAGGAAATGCAGCATTTGGCCGGGTACTGCGAAGTGTGCGGCCCTGCGTCGTCCTAATGAGGAGAAAATGAATAAATAATAGCACAAATGAAAGCCAACTAAATGGTATCCAATAACTAATTTGAATTGAGAAATACTATTTCAGGGATGTTTTAGTGATTCACTTGCATTCAACCGCTAGCTTATTATTTTAGCGTTGTCGAAGATTTCTCATCTCATGTATGCATTCAAGGTAAAAACCTTTTTATGCAGTCAAGTCAGCAACAGAGAGTACAGCCTGTAGCGACGGGCTTAATGTCATTCAGCGTATGTTGAGAAAACCTGTCTAGTTTCTTTACTTTTAAAATTGCTTCCTAGCCCAGAGAAACAGATGCCTGAGATACTTCCTATTCTGATGTTAATTTTTGAACCATTGCTCTCAGATTTTGTTCCAACAAAGGATTCAAGTGATCATTCCTGTTAAGTGGTCGAGATCTTTCCCTTGGATCACTTTCAATTCAATCAGGTGTATGCAAAAGTAAAGACCAATTTCTAGGAAAAATATGACGAAGAAAATTGATCAAATTTGCATTTCGTCATAGTTTCGAGATGTTCCTGTGACTAATCTCTAAATCTCTTCGAATCGATTAAATTTCATTCTTTATTTTCTTCAATATTTGGACCCATGTTTGCCTTATCTAAAGATCAAATTGGAAAAAGTTTACTCAATAACTTTCGTAAAGGTGCCAATGAAACTACAGCAGCAAAATCTATTCAGAACGCTTTTGGGGATAATGCAGTGAACGAAAGAAGTTGCAGGAAGTCTTGTCGAAGTTGGATTTTTCGTTTGAAAGACAATCTAAAAGAGCGAAGTCCCAAAAATTTGGTACCGATGTGTTAGAAGGTGATGTTTAAGAAAACCAGATCATTTCGACTAGGGGACTCGCAGAACAATCAAACGTAGCCCATACAACCGTACCACGCCAGCGGGAGAGTGTCGGAAAGGTTTCAGGGCTTACAAAAAAGTCCCAAGTAAGCTCTCACAAGAGAATTTACAAAAGCATGGTATTTGCGGCGAATCATACGTTGAAAATTCTCTTGGAAGAGTTTTACTGGTCAATTTCTGATTATTACGTATTTTCTAGCCCAACAGAAATATTTGGATGATCTTAGTTTGACGTCAAAAGAGAACGAAAATGAGTTGGAATCGTACTTTGCTTCGAATCCTGATTCCGCACGCATGCCTGTTGACAGATGGAATGGGGTTCTTAAGAGCAGTGGAAATTATGGATTCGAATAATTTTTCCATAATCAATGACTTCTTCATTTCGAATATAGGGATTGAAATTAGACATTGCATTTCCTCCAATCTCCCTATCAAATGTTTCAAAACCACCTGTGTGCAGTGCTTATAGAAAGAATAGGATTTCCAAACGCTACCGGTTACTCAAGGGGCCTTTCTCAAATTACTCAGTAATGTTTCGTCGGAATCGTTTTTATTAGACTAGTCCATAACAATATTTGAACAAAATGAATTACCTGGACGTTAAAAAAATGAACAATAAGTTAAAATCTTTCGTGTACTCAGGAAGTTTCTTCGATGGATGACAGAATGAATGCCCAATCTTCACAAAGGCCTCATTTTATGTTTTACAACCTGAATCCCAATCTTGAGAAAAATACGAGATGATGGTCTCAGAAAATTATATTTTGAGTACCGTTATTTTTAAATATTTTTTAATGAATTGAAAGAAAAGCAATAAATATAAATACTGGGAAAAGAAATGGGGCACGTGGGAGAACTAATTGGGAGCTACGTCGGAAAAGCATGCAGCACATGACAAATGCATGAAAAAAATAAAAAGTGGCTAGTGACGTGACTGTAGCTTCGGCCTAAGAGTGTAGCTAGGATGAAGAGACTGGCCAGCGAAATAACCTCTACTCCGGTGATAGAGAGTAGTATTTATAGGATGCAGATACTGACAAGCGAAGTAACTGCAACTTTAGCCAAAGAGAGTAGCTAAGATGAAGGTGCAGTAGTGAAGAAAGAAAGAGCTAGCTTTTTTATCCTGTGCGAGTAAGTATAAATCCCTACTCGGGGACAAATCTTCGTTCAAATCATAATTTTACTGGGTATTGGCAGTGGTGGTAGGAGTAATAACACCGATTTGAAAGCGCTTCAGTAGTTCAGACTATTTCGATCCAAGGTGTTACATTGC
Organism: Orchestia grillus; assembly: GCA_014899125.1. Classification (NCBI taxonomy): domain Eukaryota; kingdom Metazoa; phylum Arthropoda; class Malacostraca; order Amphipoda; family Talitridae; genus Orchestia; species Orchestia grillus. The sequence goes on from VOMN01086559.1 coordinate 3,948, forward strand.
AAGGCTCATTTTATTCATAACATTATCACAACAACAATGTAGTACCTAGTTACCATATGTATCCAGTCAAAGAGAGTCGTCTCATTTTGAAAAAAAGTTTTATATGGGACATACCTGTTTCAAATTTGGCAAATTAATATAGTTCAATAAAAATAAGCACATTTTGTTCGTGATAAATTTTTCGATTTCTTGAAAGAAAACGAGGTATAAAAAGAAACGGAATCTTGAAAAAATTTCAAAATAGTATCAGACATACAATTTTTGTATAAGAAAGATTGGAAGGTCTTACTTTATGGGTTTCAACGCGTGGAATAACTTCCATAAACAGTTTTTGGAGAAATCTTTAATTCGATTTTTAGATTTCTCGAAAAAATGAAAAAAAGTTTCAAGTTTTTCCCTTTGAGCTTTGTATATTTTTCAAGTTTCAATAGACAAAAATTGTGTTTAATGCGACATATTTGCAATGAAATTTCCCGTCGAATGAGCCCTATTTCGTTTCTGTGCGGCTAAAACTGTGGATTTGATACTCCTCAAACTATGAAAAATTACGATTTTTACAAGAGAGCCAAAAATGTATATACATATATTCGTCAACTCTCTCTAATGATGTTTTGCAAAGTAAATGAAAGAAAAATTCATGTAAAGCCGCCTATATGGCTCTAAAATGGTACTTACACGGTTATTGTGGGCTCCGTGGCATTCGTAAACGGTAGTGCTTGAATTATTTGGGCTTGGGAAATGGTTGCGAGCTTAAGTTGGGGGGCCGGGGAGGTGACCCCCCCACTTTCAAAGGTAGACAAATCATCAACTGTACACTCCAGGTCAGTATAGTTGGTCGTATAGATGAGTTACAATGGAATAGTAAAATTAATGATGTCACTCACGAATATTCAGGATGTTGTGATAGAAATGCTTAGTTTCTAAAAATGATAAAAATCTTTGAAAAATAATTAAAATATTGATAACCGGTTCCCATGCTTTCTAATGCCATAAAAAACCCTTAAAAAAGTTTAATATAAAATAATATAACAGAAGAACAAAGCAGAGTGCCCAAATCGTCCCACTTCTGTGGAAGTTCTTCAACTCCTCCCCCCTCTCCTCCCTCTCTTCTCCCCTATTTCAACCATCAGAAATACACGAAATTTTGGCACATGATTCAGTACACATTATTGAATGATTTAAGCCCAATAAACGATAATTGTATCTATTTGTCGGAAAAATGGGACGATCCCGAGTCACAAATAAGAGTGGTACCTCGTTAAAATTTTGCTACTGGAAGTATATAATTTTTCATACATCCTTTGGATTTTGAATTTTTTAGCGTCAAGGAAAAAGTAACATGAAATAGAAAAGTGTTACGATTTTACCTGATAAACTCATTTGCTTGTCAAAAATATTAAACGCAGAGTTCAACTAACCTTTGTCTTTTCCCATGTCGATGGTAATTTCTCCGTTGGAAGATTTACTGGCTGGTTTCCTCGTTCTTCTAAGTCTTTCTGCCTCCCATTCCTGCACCACCTGATTATGCCTCTCGAACTCCATGGACAGAGCCAAAACGTTATTGTCAATTTCCATGAGTTTGTTCCGTAGGTTCATTTGCTCACGGAACATGCTTATTAGATCCTTTTTCAGCTCACGTGTTTTTTCGGAGTTCGGAGAAGCCGATTTTTTCAAGTTACCGTCCTTGTTAAGCTTCGAATTAAGGCGTTCGATTTCACCCTTGAGCTCCGTGATGATAGCTTGGTACTGGGACACGTGGTACGACACATCCAGCATGTTGCTCCGGGTCTGTCACATGCACAGAAAAACTGTGTAAGCATGTAAATCATATCAAATTTTATTGAGTAATATGTCAACAAAAATTCAAACTCAACAATAATCTAACAAATTAGTATAACACGGCATCTCATCATGACATCGTAAAGCATTTAGACCAGATCTGAAACACGATTATACTTTTCAGGTTTAGCGCAAAACCTACTGATGAAAATATGCAGAACGATACTTGAGTCCAGCATGAAGTATGTAGTGAAGTGCCATATATAAATACGTATTTTTGTCAGGTAAAGTTATCGATTGCTTACTATAGGAAGCATTCTACGCATAATCAACTGAAAGACAGTACAATGAACAAGCTTTGTGGAACTGCGAGATGGAATGATTGCTTGAAATTGATCGGACTTAAACTAATCAGTTCATTTTTAAATTATCTTACTCTTCTTTACTGAACTGAACAGAACTTGACAACCGATCCAATAGAGATTGAAAGAGAGCAATCTATGTGGAGGGAAAAGTTGGCAATCTAACCATTTTTTTCGTGATATTCTTGGCCTTGTTGGCGTAGACGAGGGTGTTGCGGGTCTCTTCACGATGTTTGTGTGAGGGAGACACGTGGGCGATCATCACAGTTCTGCAGTTGCCTGAGAGTGCATCCTGAAACGCGAAGTGATGTGGTTTCATTTTATTCTGACAGAGAAATTTTTACCTACCAACCTTAGTTAAACCCTGCGCGTATTAAGATTTGGAGCACTTTGGGTTCAAACGAGCAATTAGATTAAGAGTGATCGTATCTCATAGGTAAAGAAAAGAAAAAATGAAGGAAGAAACGAAAGTAACTGTGCTTGCACAGGAGTTTTGCTAAATAAAAATTCTGCCGCTACAGTGAAAAACATATAAGTACACAATTATGCTTTATTCAAAACTTGACAAGCAAATTCACAACAGATTGTCATAACCAGTGTACGTAAATTTTAAGCAGGCATCTCAGTTTACGTAGCACTGATGAAAACCCCGTCTCCTAGGGATGCCAACGAAAAAAAAGTAAGACGGCATGTATTTTTCATTAATTTGTAGCTGTTGTAGAACGATTTCATAGCCCTTCCTTAGACATTTAGTTAACTTTCAGAACCCCAAAGCCAGCGGGATTTGAAACTTATGCTATCATTATGCGCAAAGCCAACATATTCTCACCAAGAATTTAGAACAAACAAAAGTAAAGTAAATGAATACAAGAGGACTCTCTGGACTCTCTTCAAACTGGCATGTCGAAACGGACAAAATCAGGGGAGGAAAGCAATTCCAGCGGTATCATGAAAAAATTAATGACACGACATGGTCATGCCTAAAACACAAGTTCATTTAGAAGTATTTTTTAGAATTTTCAAACAGATGTGATAATCAAGGCTTTCAGTTCTGAAAATTTTTCTCAGTAGTGAACAGGGCTCAAATCTGAACGAAAATGGGGGTCATTGAACAGTGTTCGAAAGTTATTGAGCTTATGGAATAATTTACTATTCAGAACCATTATAGAATCAGAATCAATATGATTGTGCGCACCGAAAACATGGCGATTCATTTTATTGATCCTCTTAATTCCCATGCTCAATTATGGTTTTATTTATTTTATTTGGATATAACTCTCCAGAACACAAATCCTTGATTCCTAGCCAAACTAAAGGAAAAGAATTATTCAGTTTTGGCTGTGTAGAAAAATATGAATCTGAGACAAAAAAAACCTGTGTCTCTGAGAATGAGTGTAGTTAAATATTAAAGTTAAAACTTGTCAAGGAATTTTCAATAGTGCTTAGAAATTTACATGAATAGAATTTTGAAAACTATTCACAGAACATTTAATCCAATGAATTGATGCAGTCACCAAACGTGATGGCAGAAATTGAATTCTTAAAAAATTGTTAAGCGATCGAAAACTTCCAAGTTTTTTTAATCGGTTTCTTTCACTTGCAGAAGGTATTAAAGGAAGCACGCAGGTCGTAAAACACCATCAGATAGATCCATACAGAATCTGAAATATCAAAATAGGCATACCGAACAAAAAATCTCGCTGAAACAGCTCGTCGAAGTAGATAAGCCAGGAGGTATTGAAACCTCACTTGACAACAATCAATTACTCTAAAAGTACAATGTTTTGGGAGAACGCTCATGTTAATATTTTAGATCTTCCCAACATGGGTCGGATCTGCGCATTTTAGACCCCATAGGCACATAAAGTTCAGTATCGTTCACACGCAAATTAATGGGATTCAACTATTAGGGCATCGATAAGTAATTATTTATCCTTTTCAGTTTTTAAGCTCAATGTGAGATACCCCCTTAATTTTTTTTAGAAAATGCTTGTGGAAAAAATAAATGTAAAATAGCGATTTTGCTCATCAGAATTCAGTTGCATATTGTTAGCGGAGTGTTCAGACTGCTAATACTGTGTCTATTTTTTATGCTTATGCTAAGATTGCCCAGAAACTAATCCGTGTTATGCAAACATCCAAATTTGTCGAATATTTTCTCAATCATTTCTGAGAAATTAAGAGCACTATAGAAATAAGTTCGGTCACTCACTCTAAGGGATAGCAAACGTGCCACTTGACTTAAACACTCACCTTAAGGAGCCGCGTAAGTTTCGAGTCTCTGAAATTGACGTATTTGGCTTTGCCTTCGGCGAGCGCGTTGATGCAGTTGCCCAGCGCTAACAAGGACCTGTTGATGTACGCCCCCTCCTGCAGCCGCTTGCCCTTATTCTGTGGAGCGCATCTCACAATTGAAGTCGAAGACACACATGCACCAAGCAGGCGATTGCTTACTTTTAAATCCAGCAAAAACATATGTTAATAGAAAAACTTTTTCGATATTCGTACACATCTCAAGAAAGCACCATTCTACTAATACTTCCTTTAATCCAGTCTATTGTTATCTACGGAGGCCACGTTCCATAAGTAAGATAGTTTTTAACATATGTACTCACTCAAATTTTAGGCGCATACTACGTAGCTATATTTGTTCGCCAGAACGGTTTGTATATGCATGCGCGTTGTGGGTAAGCAAGCGTACATCACAATTTTCTTGTAAGATCAAGGTTAAAATTTACTGAAACGTATACAGCTTAAAACATAAATTTTGAATTCAACGTGATGCTACGTTAGGAAATAAAAAAATTCAGAAGAAAGAGAAAGAATATTATGAAAGACGAAGAAGGTACAGCCATCGAGAAAAAAGTGACGCAGCATAAATGTGGCATGTATTAGTTTTTACAAGAAAATATGAGGAAAACAGACGCATTGGAAGAGAAATGAGTTCAGCGGTTGTAAAATGAAGAAGGATTGTCTGAGGAATAGAGGCACAGGAAAAATGTTGACGATATAATATAGAAGTTGTGAGAACAGTGGGTGACATTAAAAGTTAAGCTTTTTGAATTAGGGTTTGCACATAGTTGAGCATATTATCGAGGTAAAAAAATGGCTCTACTACGAAGTAAACAGCATAAAAAAAAACAAAATCTGCGAGAAGGAGGCTGAAGGGATGATATGTAATTGGAGTGATAATGTCGGAAGCCGAGGCCGTGCAGAATAGGTAGATTGAATACTTTGACGGACTGCTGATAGTGAGAGATAAAGTAGAAATGCAGAACCACTAAAGACAGCTGGGTCTATAAGAAGCAACTGGCTGCTGCATTTGGCTAAAAGAATTTGAGACAGGTGATTTTATGCACCGAGTGGGCACAATAAAAAAATCCAGTGTAGGAATGTTGCTAAACAGGATGGTCGCATGTTTGAATGTTTGAAGAACGGCAAATGAATGAGCTGCAATGACTGATAAGATTTATCATTGGATGTGACTTTCTCAGTCATTCAAAGGTCGATTTTTCCAATTATATGAGACTTCCTTTTATATGTGAAAAGAAATGGGTGCGAATTATGAGTACGATATCAAGAGCACGAGTGCTATATACCGTTGGTAAATTGGGCGGCTGAGCACAGAAGAGTTACATCAGAACAGGCTAGGAGTGTTTTCAGAACCAGTCAGTGGAGTGACGGGTGTGTGTGTCCCAAACTGGCTTTTGTACTTCATGGCATATTTTTTGGCCAAATGTAGTGATGTAGCATGTTATAGGTACATATCCTTTCATCGTAAGGAAGCATGTGAGTGAGTTGATAGAGAGCAATGCCGAAGACATTTTCTTCGTACAGCGAAATTGACTATCATAAATATAATATATGTTACAAACGGAACGACCTTTGAAATTAGGAACTTGATGAGTAGTGTCAAGAAAAATTACGTGAGTGAAGTAGAAATTTAAAGCAAATAAAATATTAATTAAATTTATCATGTTAATTAAGAAAACGTTTCGAAGATGAACTTCATTATCTGTTCAACGAATGATTTCTGAAAAATAAAGAATAAGATCAACCAATGAAAAACACAAATGAACCAAATTCATTTTTCACGTTTAGCACAACTATACTTGGTAAATCATTCATTCACTGTCTGAAGCAGATGTGAGATCGGTGCAATTTTTAAAGTTGGGTGTTCCTTTAAATAGTTTCATGATCTAAAGTTCTGACGTCATATTCACTACTTGCACAGTGAAAACCCTAAAACTGTCATCCGATATAACAGCACCGCGCCTCTCAGCATGAATGAGCTCAGTGAGGAGGGAAATCTACCGGATTCCTCCCACGACAAGATTAACTTCGCTCTCCAGGAAGAAGACTGCCACATGGAACAGAGCCAGTACAAGTGACTTTTAAAGTAATCAGAAATGTTTAATTTTTTTTGACGAAAATTTGATCATTGAGAAATTTTTGTAGCCAAAAAAGACGTCATTCATATAGAGACCACACAAAAAGTCATGTAAAAATAATGATCCAAAAAGTGTGGAAAGCCTGAAATTTCTGATAACTTTGAACTGTTATGTACAATATATGTATATACCCAGTATTTCTAGGCAGTCGAATTATCGCACTGAGTATCGCGAGCTTTCTCTCTCACAATAGCTAG
>VOMN01086565.1:0-14565 GCA_014899125.1 Orchestia grillus
CTATAACTGCCGCAAAAGGTGGACCTACACCATATTAAACTATATTTTGTTGATTTTCCAAAGTATTTCCACTATTTGTTCAACCCCTATATATATCCATTGTTTTGGTACTCAATAACTTTTCCATGTAAAATATTTCTCAGCTATAAATTAACTGCCCGAAATGGAAGCAAATACGCAAAATAGGCATATCCTGCAGCATGCGTGAAGAAGCACTAGTCAGTTTCGAGTCACAACGCGCCACGCTTGGCAGGAATTTTCGCCGGTAAGCTGTGCTGTTCTGCGTTCAGCGCAGATTGCACACAATGCTTGCAGGGAGAGCACGTCAGGCTGACTTGCACCGGTGCAGTGACTGGTCAAAAACGAGGATGAGAAAGGCAAAAAATGAGCACAGGAAGTGCTTCGTTGCTGCCATGCAGGAACTGACACGACGCTTGCTCTTGCTGGGTGGCATCCTGCCTGCCTGCCTTCTGCTGCAGGCACCGTTGCTTCCTCCTGCAGCAAGTATTGCACGTGTATGTGCGCGCCGCTACTTGTACAGGCAATATTTAACGTCGGACATACTTATTTTCAGCATTATTTGATCTGTGTTCTAAGTTTTTAGGTGCAGGTATTCAAAATACGTGCTCTTGCACGTATTTGTCATTGGTGTCAAAAAAATTTGAACTCAAAGCGAATGGTGTCTAAAAAAACACATCATTAAAATATATCCGTCAAAAGAAATTGGAATTGTCTAAACGCAACACAACACATTAGAGCAATAAAAAGGCTTCATTCGCATGTCTGAAATGAAGACGTACTTGAACTTGGAGAAGTTTCGGCCATCATGCCGAGGCCACACTGGGGTGCCACCGCTTTGAGTGCATATGTGCCTTCGCAGATCCGCGATCTGTTGAATGAGGCCGTTTTCTTCTGCCGTTTGAAAACAGTGAGGCAAGGGTTCACGTATTGAACAAGTAATTGATAATACAATATCTACCTACGCATAATAACTACGAAGCTCTTAATATAACGTCTCTTAAAAGTTTGAACTGGTGTGAGGTATGTACGGACGAAAGAATTGGTTCATTTCCGAAGGTCTTCAAGCAATGGCTTTGCCTTCAATTCTGGCCTCAAACTTGCAGTTGGTGGGCGTTGGCATTTCTTGTTGGTCAGATAAGTTGCCAATTTTAAGAGTTCAGAGAGAGCAACTTTTTAGATTCCCACCCAGTAACACTCAACGATTTTGCAAGCACCACAATTTTGGCGTGAATACTGTAGAAGTAAATACATCGAACATTCAGATCATTACCCTAGAGTTAACACCAAAGGCCTTCCACAGCAGCGCTGCTCTAACGAGTAACTTTGCTGATGACTCTAGAGACACATAGCAGATAATACGTTGTGCAAATGTTCCTTGTATTCTAGCATTTCAATCTCGGCAAATGTGAACTGGCAATGAACCATCATACAACGTTGAAATATTTTGCGAGCCCTCAAAATGCCAACTCCGCGTAGCTCACAGAGGCAAGACCACCATGGCGCTTTGACAGCAGAACGATTTTGAGCGTCTTCCTATCAATTCCACCATTTCGATTCCACAAAGAAAACGGAATCAAAACTTAGAAACAACGCACCACGAAAATTTTAAAAACACACTTGAAAAGGAAAATAAAGTCAGAACATTAGAATTTCAATGTTGAAGCAGAAAAAGGGTTTTACAAAATTGAGAATGCTGTTCAGTTAGGGTTTCCAGATGTAGAAAATGCTATATTTATGGACTATAAGAAGGGGAAGTTCTGTACACTTCAAGTTTTGCAAATTATAGAAGAGGTTTGAGGCTTTAGGAGCATAACCTCATTTTATTCTAAGATTTCATGGAGTAGAAAGAGGGGATGATGAATCAGTACAGACACAGGCAGCCCTCGATACACGAAGTACTTATTTTATGCACCGTTTGATTTGTGTTAAAAACTTTGAGTTTCTATACTTGAAATTTGTGCACTTGACTCAAGAGTACGAGGGGCAGTCAAAAAGTTTTCAGATATATAGTCTAAAAAGTTCAATTTTCGAACACTATGATAATTTTTTCACATATCTGTTACAGGATGATCAAACGAAGTATAGGCAAAATTTCATTTTAATACCTCTTCAGCGCAGCCAAGTAAATAATAAATTTTCCACTCAACATAATAAAGACGCAATGCAGTTTAAATTTTCCTCTCCTTGTTCAACACATGGACCTCTAGCCTTAACTACACGTTTCAACCTATCGGTAACCTGACCACATGTCACACACAGTTTCGGGTGAGATACATTTCCAGCGTTGCCTACAACGTTTTACCTAAAGTTAAAATACAGTTCGACTGAGCTCACCCGTACTTGTTCCCAAAATTCTAATTCTAAATAACCCCATTTAGGAAAAATATATTTATATACTTTCCGTATATGATAAGGTGTACAACTACTTCAATCCTGCTTTTGGAATGTATTTACATTCATTTCCCCTATAATTTACGAGTACACAATGGTCGCTCTTTCAACAAATTAACCCTAAGAACTTGATCCTGCCTTCAATATCATCGAATTACAAAGCACGTGAGAACTCCATTACAATACAGCACGTATGCGCCGTGGAGCTCCGGCGCGTTCCAACGAAGCCGAACTCCAGAACTCGGACGACTCTTCTCACGCAAATCCGCCGGAACCATTACCGTCAGACCCGCGCAATAATAAGGGCGGGGCTACATCAGCGCACTACATGGCACTCTACAGGCTCTCCGTGCCAGCAACATTGGCTTCTTTATCAGGCAATATGCTACTCGGTCTCAAAGTTCGAAAGTCCACTAAACGAAAGACTAGAATTTTAAATTCTCAACCAGCACTAGAACACAACACTCCACAGTATCAGGGTTGGAAAAATGAGGATACCACGCTGAATTGTTTCAATTGTAGTTACTTTTGAAGGCCTGCTCTGAAACCCAAGCTAAAATGCAGTGGTACATGGAACAAGGATCCGTTTTGTGTACAACATTTACGAACGAGGGAACTGCGTCATGAATCAACCTCCAGAATGATGAGACAAGCGAATGAAAGTATTATGTATGATAGATTGAATATGAATGATAACAGGATCACAGTAAGTTGAACTTGACATTTTTTATGCATAGGTGCGAATGAGCTGTTTCGCATTGTTGTGACTGCATGTGACCCAAGTTGCTGTACAGTGAGGTTAAAAAAATATTATTCACTGGCTTGCGCAAAGTTGCTATAAGACGCTTATTGTTTTTAGACCTGAATTTACTGGCTTAAAGGTAAAATAAATAAACCGATAGCCACCCAATTGCAATAAAAAAAATGATATATCTTGATGAAAGGTAACGTTTTGCCACTCCCTCCTTACTAAGTTGAAAATATCAATCCCATGAGTGCACGGAAATTTCCTTAGCTGTGCACGCTGTGCATCACTGCACACGGGTTGTCTATCACGCTCTCGTTAGCTTTAGAAGCAAGACGACAGAAAAATTGAGCGTACTCTATAAGAACACTTGATTGCTGCCCACATAATTTATAAAATTATAAATTCGATTAGCGAAGCTCGTAAAAATATAATTTTTAAATCGTTTGATCAAATTATATTTCTAATTAGTAATTATCTATAATAGGAACAGAATGCGTTCATGATGGTCAAAATGAGTAAGTACATATATGTATATATATTTCATAACAACGGTTGGACTTTTGGTCTCATTTTTTAGTGATCCTGTTTTTACATAAAAATTAAAATACAGCCAATCAGCAACAGCAATGTAATTCCAATGAAAAATAGAAGCCATGTTGCTTGATATGGTGAATGCCACCTTCTAAAACACTTTTTTCGAATGAAACATGCATACAAATCTAATTTCACCGTTGGCTTTATATTCCTGAGACCAATGTACAAACGTGTGTAATCAATTTGGTAAGCTCTACGGAAACCTAAAGGCAGTAAGGTGTTAAAATAATGCGCTTGCCAAAGCAACTGACAGCTCTGCAATGTACGTTTCTAGCTCTAGGTCCCATTAAAATTACGAGTAGATTACTTGCAACAATACGCAGGGTGACAAACATCAAAAAATAACGCCAACCATATATTCCATATCTACAAATAAACAAAAAACTGCGAACGTAACCCATCAGTTTGAAATATCACCTTAATGCAATCATCCTCTATCAGAATTTTGTCCTGCAGCGCTTCTCTCGGACACCTTCAGCAAGTGAAAATTGTCGGAGGTAATGAAGCTTCAAATGATGAGGTGACTTACTACCTGCCTGGGGGGCCAGATCGGCGTGATATGGCACCAGCCACGCCCCCTTCAGCGCGTTCTCTCAGTATGTTTTGCGGCGGGCCAATTTTTCAGGGCAAGGGCCATGTTCAAATATTTTTAATTTTGTTGCATCACATTGTGTATTCACCACAATGACTGATATTTAAAAGGTGAATTGAAAATCAAGTAGCATGTGGAAGCATAGGAAACCAAAAAAATAGAGGGAAACCATTCCCTCGGATTTAATAGTTTAATCGTTCTAAATATTTCAACACGAGATCAGTTTTCAAATACATCGCTGTTTTTAAGTAGGCGTAAATACATCTCAAAATAAACAGGAAACCAGAACTAGTACTTGAGAATATATTTTCACCAGTACACGCACCCTCAACGTTTTCAACACAATGGCGAGAGGGTTCCACTTTTCATACTTTAAGTACTAAAGATCTCAACCAAGCAAGAAACTAGAAATTGTTTAAAATGAACCATATCGTATGAATTAGAATAATCAGGTATGCTCTTGATAGTCAAATCTATTTACAGTAGGGATGAAAAAATACTTGAAATCTTTATCTCGACTTCGGCGAGATATCATATCGACATAATTAAAAACTTAATAAGATATGATATTAGTTTCTGCATTTTAGACCTTTTGTTTTGTCTTAATTCTTAATTACTAGCAGTTAATTTGTTTATTTCAAAATCTGGCATGTATTAGTGGCGCAAGATAATTGTGTATTGCCAATTTTCAGGTTTGAAAATGTCTTTTTCCTGACTCATAATTAACCGTTAAGGTACTTTTATTCTCACAGATCCTTATAATAATGATCAATATAGCGTACGTATTTTAAAATGCAAGTGTATCAAGTAAATAATCGTGTGACGGCTTTTCTGTTGATGAACAGCGATCGAAACCCGACATAGTAACATACATATATTATTTAGTCCTACATCGACGTAGAGCTAAATTGAGCTAGTTATAAATTCCATAATCTCATCACCCAGGTAAATCAAATATTCATTCATCAGTGCAGTTTTATGCATCTGGATTTTCAAGTAAAAAACTATCCGCAGAGAAATATGCTCGTACGAAGAAAAAATCGAGTTATTACGGCCGTCAGACAAGCATAGAACTTACTGCACAAATCTACGCAGCATCAAAGCCTTATTGAAGCCAGTTACATGCAGGCATATTCAATCATCGTACACAAGAAGCCGTGGCGCCAGGGTGACATCAACGTCAGATTGACAGAATTGCATGAGGGTTCGAATGAGAGAGAGCGGCCAGACCCTGAAAGCTCAACTCACAGAAGACGTTTGATAACGTTCAAACGTTGCATAATTAACGGTAATTCTATTCATTACTACACCCAAATGTCTTAGCGAACTTCGTGCGTACACCTGAACATATCTAAAATTTCTCGTTCACATCAGCCTTTCATGACTTTTGAAAATGGCCAACATTTCCACCGCTTAAGTTCTGATCCTCTCATCAAGTTTAGACTTAAGATTCGTGCATTCATCTACGTATGCAGATACACAAACGAGGATTGCAGTTCTATGCGTCGCAAGATAAACTCGAGGACGAAAATCATGGAACGTTTGATCACAAAATTAGTGCAAAAAAGTGTCTGCACAACTGAGTTGACCGACTTCGCGCACCAACAACGGCAGTAAACATTATACAAAGACCTACGTCTACAGTTGCCCGCCGGTTTTGAAGTTTGTCTCACCTCTTTGATGAAAATGCTCAAGTTAAAACTGGTTATCAATCAATTGCAACTAGATTATTAAAATTAAATAAAGATATTCACAGAAGTAAAATCTGCGCTCTTGAATGTGTTTGGCTTTCTTTACCCGTTCTTTGAGAAATATTCGAACGTGCTGAACTTTATGAGCTCTACCGTGTCGTGCACTTCTAAAAATAAACACACTCAAAACCCTCAGCGTTAGTAGTTTAATTTTCACGAGCTCTATTACCATCATATTTTCAATGCTTTCCCCAGCACTGGAAACAATTTTTCACAGACCTCCTGTGGTATAAATATTACCATCCGTACAAGGCGGCGAGCTAAAATCAATTTTCATCACACACGCGAAACAAAAGAAAGGCTGAAACAGAACAGAAGTAAACTTATACAAGAACTACAATGAGTTGCTGAGGCCCTAAAGCACTTAGCGTCGCTCGATATATCAGGGAAGAGGCAGTAACGTCGTCTATAAGAGCGGCACCACTAGGGGAGCGGCGGTGGCAGCACAGACCGCTCTGTCATTTCTGCAACAAGGGACACAACGGCAACCAGACTGACTGGGGGAGCTGATCGTCCCTGAGGGACAAGGAGTTCTTGCCTGTCTAAATTCGTGACCTTAATAGTTCAATTTACGTACAGTAATGTAAAGGAAAACAATTAATACAAATGTGCGGATGACGATCCTAAAATTACATACGTAAAATGAAAATGGCACAGTTAAATGCAGGTAGTCCTATGTAGCGTTGCTATATCGATCTCCTTCGATTACACTCGTAACGTTTAGAAATATTGTGGACTGGGAAAGCGTTTTTTTAGTAATTCTTGATACCATATCACAGAGGTAGGTCGCTTAGCACTTGAGCTTGAACAATTTGTAGATTTTTCACTTGAAGTATGTATGTCCTTTTTTTATTTTAGACGAGGTAGCTCTTGTGTTAGGAAAATATGAAGAAAGGGATTTTAAGTTGATATAACCGAAGCTAAATCTTCCAGAAAAACTGGTAGTACGTGATTATAAAGATTTTTCAAAGTTATTTTCCATGAGATTGAGAGTTTTTTGAAGAGCATAATTTAAAAATTATACCTTCCTAAAGTCAACATTCATATACAGTCTGTGAAAATTATTCCATCAATATCAAACAAAGTTCATTCATAAGATGGTGGCGTGCACGGGCAAATTGTTGCAAGAAATAAGAATTTTCCATGCGATAACCGGAGTTCTTAGCATTTTCTCCCAGGAGGACGTTACATTTGATCGCAATTTGAAAGCTTTTCTTTTCCCTGGTAGTTGAGATCGCTTCGCTCTTTATTTTGTTTTCATAAGAACGACGAAGGTTTAAGAAATCAAACGTTTCAAGTCAGTGTAGTCAGCAGGGCAAACTTTGAAAAACATTAACAAGGTTTCTTGGTGCAGCGGGCAGGAAACTATTTGCAAATTTCATTCGTATGTTTGAACGCAATTATATAAATTATTATGAGTTATCCCAATGAATATCAAGGTTGAAATATATAGAATAAGCGAATAAAAATCATTTCGTCGGAATAAAAATCGGTATATTCGTAAACATGTGCCTACTGCAGACTACGTTACAAGATTTTGCCCTTCAAAACCTAACAATTCTCCATCCTACTTTGTCAAAATTACGTATCGTTTTTCAAGTTCCCTCATGCTTATTAAAGAAAAAAGAATTTCCGCAAAGTTTAAAATTATATTGAAGGACACTGCTTCACACTACAATTATTCCCCACGACTATTAATGCTATACAAAACTTGGCCGGTCACACAAGTGCGATGAACAGCTTTTCATGGAATAAGATGAACAGCTCTTATAGAATAAGATGAACAGCTCTTTATAGAATAATATGAACAGCTCTTTATAGAATAAGATGAACAGCTCTTTATAGAATAGGACATCTGCAGAGTTGAAACAGTCGGTACCTCCACTCTTTATCCCCCAATAAACACATACGAGGTATCGTTTCTTGGCTCTTCTTTGACGTTTATTTCTATTGTAACTCAGGAATTGAAAGCGTCAAGTATTGAAAATTAGCACTCCAAGTGTGAAAAAATCTACGACTTAAGGCCTCATTCAGCGCACTTTCTCTACGGGTGATCTCGTGAGTAAGCAGGACGTGTGCGTTGCTGAATTTTGAGCTGACGGGTGAGGGTTGGGTTCTATTTTACAACACATTGGGTTTAAAATGCTTCATAAAATTACTTACAAACCCCTAAGAGCAGAGAGAAAAGTCATACAGTCAGGTTTGATCTTTCTTCCCCAAGGGAAGCATTCAGTGGCCACGTGAGTGCCTATGAGTACGCCACAAAAATCGAACCAAAAACCTCCTCCTAGTCCAACATTCTCACTAAAGCATGTATAATTATCTATAATTTTGGACTCCCGCAGGTATCGCCGACAAATGGTAGATTAATTATCGATGAGGTCGCAAGGAAATTAGAATGGGTTAATAATAAAAATGGCTTCTTCATGATCATACAATAGTGCTTTTTCGTTTTCAATTTTCATAAATGAGACTCTCTAAGTTTTCAGATGAGTTATTTGCAATAGGGTAAAAATTATCTGAACTCATATTTAATTATTCAGTAGCTAGGCTTTGGAGCGACAGGACTGAGAACTCTCTTCTGTATCATATTTTTCTCGTTTAAAGTGAGCCAGGCAGCGCTCAATATGTGTCGTACTTGTTTCATGTGTTAATTACATGTATTTCGAATACCTGAAATTAGCCACTTTAAACCTTAATTGTGCAAAAGACAAGTCTAAGATTTGGCCAGACCAAACTGCAAACTCTAGCAACGACATGCAACCTCTTTCATCTGCGAACTCGTATTGTTCATTTCAACATGTTTTGAAACTTCAGTTTAAAATACGATTTTCCAACAACAGCACACGTATCAAAATAAATTAATCAAAAGCTGCAATAATTAATTTTTTCTTCCAACATACATTAGGTAACATGCGCGACACAGATGACTTAACAACACCCCCAAGCCCTCCGAAGCGACATCGAGGAGCCCCTGAACAGGTTGCGCTAGAGTGACTCAGTGATCTATTTCTGAGTTGCAGTAGGAGTATTTTGCTTGATTCGGTAAGTCTAACTATCTAGTGAGAAATTTCAAGAATAACACTCGTCAGAAAATTGCTATAGAAATATAGGATCAGTGATAAAAGAAGTTGAAGGCTCCGTACGGCTGAGCAGAGTGCGGCTTGCAAGGGTATAAGGAATAAAATCGGAACATTACAAAAAATTTCGAAAATGCTTCACTTGTGCAAGATTCTTTCTCATTTGGTAGACAGTCAAAGTACACAGGGATCTTAAATGAATAAGAAAACATGAATATTTACCAAACAAGATCGAATGCCGTTGCGATATTGACTACACACTGAGTCGTTTCCATTGGAGTTAAAACGAATACTGAGTAGCGAGAGCGAACTATCTTCAACGAACGCTGTGAGCGGCAGCACGCATTTAGAAGCAATCGAATAGCAAGTTTAGCCAACATCTCCAATAGTAGGACACGCTGCACATAGCATCTCTTACAAGATGAGGGAAAAGATACGTAAGACAAATCGCAGTCTTACAAGTATTGATCGCAAGAAGTGTGACCAAATTATCGATTTCTGCTTTCGTCGGCCCCTCAACTCGTGGCCCACCCTTTTCCCTCAGAGGGGAATGAGAGGGATCTGGGACACCAATCTGCATGCACGGGAGGATAGGAAAGACGGCCATAAAAGAGGGTAAATGACAAGGGTGATGTATGAGAATAGCTGCCGAGCGAATGTGGAGCGAGCTGCATGGGACGCATTAACATTTTAACGGCTAGGATGCTGTATTTGTTAAAAAATTCGTGAAAAATACGGTTTGTGTTTTATTATTCAAACGTCTTTGCCGCTGAAGCGCTTGACAACTTCGTAGCTTATCAGTAATTATCAATAAGTTATGTCTTTCGCAATAGATGAATGATTAAATATGAACTAAATCATAACCAGGATAGAGAAAATACAGCTGATAAAGGTTATTAGTAACAAAAAATATTCAGCGGTACGCAGTTATCCCGATTGCAACAATTTATTTTAAAATGAAATTATTAGCCTTTCAAAATCAAAATCTGCCACAGAGAAAACGAAACTAAAATTCTAAATACGTCCTTCACTGGTTATTTTTAGAGAGGGGTGCCATCTTTGATATTACCATGGAGCAGAGTTGACAGCTCAGTTAATGTGGGCGGTCAAGTCTTTGTGCTCAACAAAGCGAGAGAAGAGACAAGGTGTCTCCCTGCAATAGATTGCGTCGCATTGGATACACTGGTGCCCATGTACAACATTGAACAGCATAATAGATGGAATCTAGTAATTCACAACGAACAGACGCATAACTCCACACAGTAGACGCATCATCCATACGTCAGCAGCTCATTGTGTAACCACCACAAGTGTCAGACTACTTCAAAAATACCACATAGGTTCGATCTGGAAGTTACACCTTTCTTTTAAGTGTAACAATTATCCAGTAACATCAAATATTTTAGGTTAGGTCCCTGAACGTTTCACATTGAGTGCAATCTTATTTTTACTTTAGTCAGTATTGCATTTCATTGTTATTCTATTCCTTACATCCAATGTGCCTTACTATCGCAATTAAGGTCTGCAGAAATCTATACTCGTCTGTGTTGCTGGAATTACTTCGTACTTGCGACCAAGGTGCTGGACAGTGGCCCGAGGTTTGCTGGTCGCGTGATGATGTGAGTCGACTCCCCTTACCCTGTTCTTCCATCACCCACCCGCCTCCCCTCCCCCCGAGGAGACGGACTACATTAAATGTATGGACTGTTTTCTTGAAGGTAACAAGAAAATACTGTAAAAATAACAATTCGTAGCAGCGAAGCTTTTAGCCAATGTACTCTACAAAGGTACAGAGAAGGTAACAGGGAAGGAGTAGAAAGGGTTGATGGGTCATGCACCGAATAAATGTAAATCTGTTTACGAATAGCGTTTTAAGTAGGTAATATTTGACGTAGCTGTAATGGTACTTCACACAGCTCATTTCTTTTCTCTCACCCTTCGTCAGCCCTAGGATACGTAGGAGCGATGTTGATGATATCAATTCAGGTGACTAACGAAGGCTGAAGATGCTCACCAGCAGGCTTTGCTCGGACCCATAAACGTCAGAAGTAGCCGCTGCTTCTATGTTTTGACTATTCTTCAATCGGACAGATCCGCTACTCCTTTTCAATAAAGAGGCGGAAAGAGTGCTCCGGTACTTTAATATCATCAGTAGTAGGCCTATTCCAAAGAACCAATAGCTAAAAATTAGAGTGATAGGTTGACTGGCCTAAGTAGCTGCGGAACATATGTACTTTTTGTTCAAGTCGTGAGTTTCCGTTTGTGTCATGTGGGGTCAATGTCTCTCAATAGAGACACAACAGAAGGAAAAAGATAGATTTTGCCGGTGTTATACAAAGGCGTTCTGCGAACCACCAACCTCATTCAAACGTTGACTTGCAACCTCATTCAAATGATGACTTGCTCGTTTTGAAGAATGAGTTATTCAGACCAGAATTTCATATACCAAAATTTTCCAAAATTTTTTCGAAATACCATATCACGAAGTTGTATTTTAACCGTTTAAGTAAGACTCAGTACACGTAACTTAAACTCTTGCACTATTTTAGCATTATTTCAAGGGGCTTTAATTTACCTTTCAACATCTGGAAAAGAATGTTACAAGTTCAATTCATTCGTGTTTTTTATTTTAACAATTATTCAAACACCAAAGGGAAGAGTTGATTTGCTGCGATAAATTACTTCAGGGTTTAAAGAGTTGGGTTAGTCAATGATCATTCCTTCGTGCAGTGCTCCCAAACTTTGAGCACTCAGCCCCACCGGCCCTGCCAGTCCGTGCACTATAGTTCCGCAGGATAAAGTTTCTGGAGCGACCACGGACGGGTTCGAGTCAAGTTTCCAGCGCTGATTGTTTACTTCCAGAGCTCCTCACTGGAGCAGCGAAGCTCCCGTTCCATTGCTCACCAATCTAGAATTTCGCATTATTGACTAGTAAGTCTTGAGTTCGATCAATTTTTTAACGAAATGTAAAACAGACTCTTAATATTAATTGCTCGCTCAAGCTCAATGAAATGATGTTGTTGTAATAGGAACCGATTGAAGAACGCATGGCGAGAGCAGGGAAAGCGTGGCGCTCTTACGAGGCACTACCACACGTCGTAGCTGCCAGTGGCACACTGGATGACTCACGCGGCCGTCTGAACGTTGCGACCAATTGCAGTGTCAAATTGAATGTCGGGACGACGGAAAACTTTCATTCTGGAGATTGAACGACTGTGTGACTTGAATTCTGAAGGCAGTTCTACACGTTGCCAGAAGTAGTCGTCAAATGTAGGTTTTGAATGAAATTTTTGGGCTTAAAGGTTATGCATTTGCTGATGGATACTTGTCATAAGAGCAATACCTCAGATGAAAATTTGTATTAGCTAAAAAATAAAATTAAAACACAGAATATAAATGGAAATATATTACGAGTGACTGGTAAGTGTGCTTTGCTGAAGGCTTGCGTTCTCAAATTTAACAATCACATCAATGATGCGGTCGCCTAATTGGGCAAATTGCTTGCTCATATACTTCAATCTTTAGAGGTAAGGTTTGCTCGTTTTTGTGTTGTCATTTTGAGTAATTCATTGTAATTAGCAATCGTCAATCAATTCCGATGTCCAATGCTGTAACTTGAATCGAGCGAGGTGATAGAAAATATTTTTTTCAAACCAAACAATAAAATAATGCTTGTGTTAGAGTAAACTGTTATTTACGAGTTTTTTTCTTAATTTCCAATACCTAGTTCCAATTGTCATTAACTGATTCTGCGCAACAAACTTTAACTCATTTAACTTTACCTCAAATTTGCAAAATTCTATACTACGTGAAGTCCAATTGAACAATCAACATTTTACCATACACAGGATTTTGACTACACTAGTCACTACTCTAGTATTCGAGCGTTTCAACTAGAAAAGAACAGGGACGATTTCAGCGAGTAAAGCATGAGACTCGCTCACACACTCACGTTGGAGACGGTTTCCCAATATGCCGGTGTAGCAGATGAGATAAAAAGAAATTGAAAAAGATAGGGCGGTCCAATAACCAAATTAGACCTGAAACAGTTTTATGCATCAGACGTTCTTCATTCTGCCGTGAGCGGCAATCTGGTCGTTGAAAAGCACTAATTTTTCAAGATGCACCGATGAAGACAGACACTATCAGCGTTCTCCTTTCCCCCAGAGGGCAGAGCGAAGCTCAGGAAAACTCAAGTCCCACAAGGAACACTTAGTCCCTGAGATACTCTGGAGAATTATCAAGTCCCAGAAAAATTCTGTTGAACAATCCGTAATAAATACCATTTTCTTTCAGGAGCACAATACGCAATCTCATTGCTACTAATCCAAGCCTATCCAATCAGTGAAACTTCAGTTCGGCATCTGTCACAATAAGTTCAGACGCACGTAGAGTATTGTGGCAGACGGCCATTAGTGCTAGTGCCAGTTCGAGCGGACATGACGTCGGCACCGCTGCCGACCGGCGCTACCACCTGGACTAATGCTACATCGAGCTTAAAGTTGAATGTAACAGTTCTCCCATAATGTTACTACTGTAATCGAGTGGCTGTTAAATATTATCAATGAATTAAGATACCCGTGGTTAGAAAAACTCAAACATGAGGTTACCAAATCATACGTCCGGTATTCCGCAAGATAAAAAAATAAGTGTCTCAACGGCACTAGAATTTAAATTAATTCATCGGGCCTGAACATGCCCCGTCAAGGGCCTAAGACAGGCAATTCATGACATTTTCACGGCTGTTGTAAATGCTGTGTATCCACAATTTATATCAGTTTGAATTTTTAAGTTTAATTTGAATAATTTTTAAGTTCTATATTGTCTGTTATTGCTTATCTACGCTCATTGAGATCGAAGACAACATATTAATTATCTGATTTTATGCATGAATTTCTCCTCAGCGGACATATGATAGGTAATAGGGGTAGGTAGTGAGGTTTGTCGATCATGTATATGCTACGGGTACTGACAACACTAGGAGGGCACTGTTAGGTTACCTCAGCTTCAGACAAGCCTTCAGATTATCCATCTTTCGAGCCCCCTTTACTTCCTTCAATTTTCACACCTTCTTGGCTATCTCTTCTTTGTCTTTTCGTCTTATTCATTCTTAACTAGCTCTTCCTATGCGCAGGAGATCCTGTGTGGGAACACACCTTGCGCATAGATTCCGTTTTCTTCAGTCCATACTAAATGGTCCCTATCTCATTCAGTGCGTCATAGTCTGAGTCCCTGAAGGGCTGCAATCCAAACCACTACTACCACCTGAACGTGAGCCACGTCGTTCAGAGCTCCACAGAAAACTAATATGCATCGAAGCTCTTCGAGAGCTGCAGATAATGACATAACTACCACCTCACGTGGGCTCCGTGGCGTACTGGTACCGTG
>VOMN01086599.1:0-11977 GCA_014899125.1 Orchestia grillus
AAAGGTAGTTAATGAGAAAGGCAAAGTTAATGAAATCGGTTATCTTAATGAAAAAGGGAACTTAATGATGTAAATGAAACAAAGTAAATGGAATAGGTGACATACCTACATGAAATAGGTGAAGTGTAGTTGGATGAGCAAACAAAACCTTTGTGTCTGACATTCAGGAGACCAGGAGTGGGATTTTTATAATGACCTTCTAAATCATAGTTTATTGTTATGATAACCTTCTAATAAATCAGTCATTATTATAATGACTTTCTAAATTGTAGTTTATTATTTTTAGTTTCCTATTGTTTACCACAGCCACTACCTCAGGCACAGTCAGCCAAGGAGCTCATCAAAGATATGTCGAATAAAATTTGCCTAATTAGTTTACAAACGAGAAATCTTAGTCTTACAATGAACTAAATTATAAAGCCAGGTAGAAACATTGAGTTCCTATAAAATTCTTTAGTAAAAGGAGAGCTTTTGAGTGAAAGCTACACTAGAAAAATATAAGAATACACACACACATATGTGCGTGTACATGTATTTTTATTTCTTCTCAGATGTTGATGATGAGTGCAGCTACCACTCGAAAGCACTCTGTTTAGTAAGGAATTCTATTGGAACACGAAGTTTTTACCTGCCTTTATAACTTGGTTTATCTTAAAGATATGTCAGTCTCAAAAAGAATTACATAATTCCACTCAGAGGTTTCCAATGTTCTTACAATTTTAATTACTTGCTGCAACACAAGAGTATCGCATAAGATTCAGTTTCAGCTGAAGTTCACTTTCAGTTTTAAGGTTCAATACAGATTATATGGTAAAGTTTTTGATGGAGTTGAAGTTACAAGAACTGGTCGGGAGTCCTACCAGTTTTCCGAGGGTCTCTAAATCCTCAAGATGGGCTGAACGACAATCCCCTTCAGCGCATCCCCATGGAGGAGTGGGAATATTATTAGTTAGTTTACAGCTCCCTAGCCACATGGAATGAGATCTCAAGAGAACGAAAAGAAGGAACCATTTAGTATGGACCTTAGAAAACGTGGAATTTATGCACAGGTGTGTTCCCACACAAGATCCCCTGCTCATAAAAACCGCAAGTTAAGAAAGAAGGGGAAGAAAAGATAAAGAGACATAAGCAAAGAAGGTATAAAACATGAAAGAAGCAAAGTGGGCACGAAAGATAGAAGTCCCGAAGGCCTAGCTGGAGCTGAGATAACTTAACAGTGTCCCCCTGGGGATGCCAGTCTCCATCGCGTAAGATAGACAAACCTTTCTAACCTAACCCTATTGCCTATCCTATGCCCCCTGGGGGTGTGAGAGTGTGATCGAGACTCCATCTTTCATCTGACGTACTGGGGCCTTTAAACTCGGCATACATTTTAAAATGTAAGGTCATATGCGTACAATAGCTCATCATTTCAAGAAGCTTCCTACACGAAACAATACAGTCTTACTCTTTAATACTCTTCAACGAAAATCTTCAAGGATACCAAGGGAAATTTATCGTTTGTGCAACACCAAACTGTCAACATTGAAATTATAGAACTTTTCTCTCTTATTTCTGGGTCAGTAACTATATATTCTGTGGCAGTACATAACTTCTCAATGAAACAATAGCATTTTTCCAAATAAACATCCTAGTAAAATCTGGGTGCGTCTAATGCGCAGGAAGACATGGTACATGTTCAACATCACTCGTATTCGGTACTCATGCGTGCTGAGCACGAACCTGGTACCAGAAGCCACTTTAAAACATGGTTATATGTATATCCATAACGGTGAGAAAACAACCAGTGTAAGATTTACGATGATTGATTGCACAAATAAGCCCATCTCAATACAAGCAAGGTCAGCATGGAAGGAAGCACCACGTATACAACATACAACAACAAACTAAGGGTAAGCAATGCGTAACTTGTTTTCAATATATACTAGGAAGGCATTTGTTTGCATAAACGATTTCGCTCTCCGTCCCTTCCCTACTATCATACTGTAGAACTTGGTGCTGTGTGTTAAACAAGATCGGTAAAGACCTGCGTATTTCTTTTTCTTGATAGTTATTTCAATAGCAGAGATGCACCACATCCTTCCGCTCGAAGATGTCTAAATTTCAGGTCTGGACAACGGAAAGTAAATGTTTCCTCAATTGCCCAATTGATGTGAGGCTATAACACTTCAGAACCCTTACCGGACTTAATGCCGATAAATGCCTAATTTTTTCCATACAGAACCTCAACTTATATCGGAAGTATCTAGTACATCCCAAGCATTCGTCTTCAAGTATACATCCTCAAGCATTCATATTNTGATTCCCAAGCATTTCCCAAGCCCAACTCAGCCCTAATTGGGCGAGCGAGAGGGGCCAACATCTCCACGTACACTCCAGTCCAGGGAACAGCAGGAGGACTCCAGCAATGGACGTCATCGCGCGAGTGTAGGTCAGCTTAACTGCCGACTGAGACACAGACAGACTTGAAGGTAGACGAAGAAATTCATAGGTAGACAAAGTTGAGCAAGCATAGGCATTAAGACCAACAACACAAAATATCTGTAGGGCAAAATAACAGCAGGAATACAACGTCCTCACAACTAGACACGCGATTCAATATTTCATACAAGACTAGCTGACCCGAATCTTTTGTTGGTATCTCATTGCTCCTCTGCTTTCAGAACCACAACCGCAACAAATGACCACCACAGCTTGCAAGAAAAAATGGTCTCAATAAGAAATGAAAAGCAACAAAACGTCACCTTCCATTAGCGAACAAACCTCAATACTCGATCGGATAAACCAGCCAGTCTTTCACCAAAATCAAATGAACTAAACAGCACACTAAATGCACCATAAACTAATGAAGTATACTAAAACACAGTATGTTGAAATAGCTCATCAACCCGGTATGGCACAGGATAAACGAGGATTATGTTTCTATCTTAACAGAGAGGAATGGAGTAAAATGGTTAAGGGACGACAAATATTCTAGTTGAAGTATACTGAAATTGCAACAGGAAATTCTGCTATGCAAGACTTAATCATACCCTGGGATTTTCCCGTATCATAGGTAGACATACCTAATGTACACATACAGAAGATATATAAAATATTACATATATATATAAATATATTACTTACAGAAGAAGCATTCAGTTTCATAGCTCACGACTCTTTCTGTTCATTAGACAAGGAGCCCAACTCGTCCAAACGACCTCGGCAACCTCGGAAGCTGCTTTGGGTAGCTAAGCCATCCTGCACGAGTGTCGTGCCACTGCCGGCCGGGGTGACCACTGCACCACAGTGGTGCATGACAGAACATTTGGTGCTCACCCAACGCAGTGACTGATAGACTATGTACAATCTACTCATGCCAAGGCGAGCTCAACAAAAGAGGGGCAAATAACTATTAAGCACGTAGATTTGTTCAAAATATCTGATCTCCTGACTACCTAACAGAAGCAAGGCCATTTAAAAACACGTGTTCAGACAATCTGCATGCCATTGTGCATGCTACCATCGTGCTCTTCTGTGTGCAAGCTCGCAGCGGACTGCTCGTCGCCCTCTGAGAATCCGTGGCTAGACTGCGTCAACATGTTAGTGAGCGTCTTCATGCGGCTGTTGACGATGCGATGGTAGAACTTGAAAATCACCCCCAAGAAGAGCAGGACGATTGGCACCAAGAAACAGGTGGCCACATATGCAGCCTCTGGAGACACTGGGTAGAACTGAACCCAGACAATGAGGCCAATCTCCATGAGGAACAACATGATGCCAAACACTGTGGAGCACATCCATGCCATCTCAATGTACCTGCAATACAACAAATGGAAGCTTCAGTTACGGTTGAGTGGGAAGTTTGCAACGTACAAGCTCTCATACTGCAAAAATTATTGTAATTTTGCTCCTCCTGAACTCTCAAATATGTTTTAGATGGAGAAATTATTATTGTTATTATTGTCATTATTATTAATTAGTTAATTTAAAGCTCCAAGCCACACCAAAGTCAATCTCGAGAGAGCAAAAAGAAGAGAGCATTTACTATTGGCTTCAGAAAATGCGGAATCTAAGCATAGGTGCGATCCCACACAAAATTCCCTGCACATAGAAACAGTAAGTTAAGAAAGAAGAGGCAGAAAAGATAAAGGACGCTCAGTGAAGAATGAAAATTGAAAGAAGCTACATGGGCATGAAAGATAGAAGTCCCAAAAGCTTAGGCATAGCTGAGGAAACCTTTAGTGGAAAAATGGATTACTTTGCTTGGGGAGGAGTTTCATAATTATTTACTCGAAAGTCTGGGTTGTGATAGGGACAAGAAATATTTTGCATAATCTTTTATGAGGCCTCTAGGGAGCAACTATGACAAGGTCAAACTAGAGCCACTAACATTTGAACATGTTTCTTGACTTTTGAACTACATAGACAATGTTGAAGGAAAGCCTCATATTAGATCGCTGCACATTTCTATTTGTATTGACCTTCTTGAATAAGAACTGCAAATTTCCCTAACCCTTTGCATGGAGAACATCTTGATCCAAGTTTAGGGTCAAACACATTTAATACTTCATTTTGGCAAGCTCATTATGCGCTGTTTTGACAAGCTGATTAACCAATTAAAGATTAATTAATTCCATAACAATCAATTAAACATTAAACAATTAAATCAATTAAAAGGAATAGTCAATTTGAGAACCCTCACTTTTTCATGTGCAAGTGAGGCTGATAGAGCGTCTCCTTTTGCTTGTCTTGGGAGAGGCCGTGAGGCTGCTCATGGTAGTGCGAGGCACCAGACGGAGGCAGGAGGCTCACAGCAGCTGTGCAGTCCTGGGCAGTGCCTGCAGCTACTTCCACGTGGGGCAGCAGGCACGTGGAGATCATGAGGGCCAACAGATGTACGGACACCAGGATCACAGTGCACACGCTGAAAGCAATGAGCAGCCCAACTGGCAGCTCAGTCTTCAAGTCCATCTCCACCATAGCCACCTGCACTTGAGACCACAAGCTAGGTGAGCTGCATGTGACCATCTTGACTTGCCAACCCTCAAGCTACACAAGTAATTTGGCTTGAAAATTTTGACTGAAGAATGCTGTGAAGTTGATTGATAAAAAAATAAGTAATGTTTCTATATTAAATCACACCCCCTATACCACAGTAGAACCTTAGCAACAATTTTTGAACTGATGAAGACAATCACATTTTGGTATAGTCAGTATAATCATAACTATGATGTCTACCTAAAAAAAAATTGCAAAATACTTCCAGAAAAAATGAGAATATAAGACTGATAACATACCCCCAGACAATGCAAATTTCTTAAAGATGTAGGCCTGATCACATTAACAATGGAGGTTAATGGCCAAGTTGAACAACTTTGCAAGATTTATTTAAAAAAATGCTGAACGTAGAAGAAGCATTCAATTGAGCAACTGAAAAGCTCTCATTAGGAGCTTACTTTGTAACAATTTAATTGTATATTGACTAAACTCTCATAACAAAGAAAAGTAAGTAGAATATAAAATGAATATATTAATGGTCTCTCTAACTTTGGTTCATAAGGTACAAACCCAAGATTTTTTCCAGGCATTCATGATGCTAGCAAAAAATAGCAAACAATTTCCAATCATTTGGCCCTTTCATGTCACATGATAGTACACAGCTAAGAAATTGAAGCAAGATACAACACTGTTTGAAAGTACATCACAAAAGTAGATAGTACACATACTAGGTGACCATTGAATATAAATTACCTGTGTTCCAAGAAAATAAGCCTAATATTCAAAGTGGTTCTGCAGCATAAAAATTCCTTAACAAATGGCCACACTCCTAAACACATCAAGGACTGACCCTTGATCTTTTATTCACGATTGACAGCTAGACTTCAAGAGTAGAAATATTGAGAGCCCTTACTTTGCAATACCGAGCTAATGTGCATTCTGAAATTGATGGCTACTCCTTCAATGTTGGTTGAAATACAGCAATGTTTTACAACAAAGATTACTTTTTCACAGTCTAGTCTATCTACATAAAAAGGTAAATGTGTGTTCAAAATCTTAAATCTCCTAAAGTTCTTTACTGATTGCTTTAAAGTTTTGACACAACACTGCATTCAAATATGCACATGGTTTTATATACAAGCTTTTGAAAAACTTTTTCATAAGTGCTTTTGAAGAACACCGCCAAGCCACAGCAATGCGTGGCCATACACTGCTAGTAATAAATAATTTCACTCTAAGTTCATCAAAATGCAACTAACTTTCCTCTTTGGTAATATGATCGAAGTTGTCATCCCAGTTTTTCATTTATTATTGAGCTACATATCAAATCAACTAAAACTACTACATTTGCTAAATACTTTATACAGAGAGGATGCCATTTAAAGAATCATTTACATTATCATTCCTACAGGATGCATCTCATTTTGCATTTGCATCAACACCACAGTGAATATAAGAGGGACTAAAATTCTGCATTCATACAAATTAGAGTGCATTTCCACAGTATAGGATGCCTTTACCTGAGAAGTATTGCAACTATCATCAGAATAAAGATAATTCATACCTCTTCCAGTCGAAAATCTAATACTTTGTACATTAAGATAAACAAAAAGTTCATTATCAACACACCATAGCAAAGCCTGAGAGCAAGGCAGATGTCCGAGACGAAGCCTTTAGCTTTGCTCGGGCCAGAAATAGCTGTGTCTTCTCGTACTGGTCTTGAGGGCTTGTATACATAGCCACTGCAGCACCTCCTGGATAAGGAGACACTGAAGCCATCATAGTTCTCCTGAGTCAAGCACTAAGTAATCTGTAAAATTTGATGCAACAGGTCAAAGTGACATCAATGGTTCAAGTCTAACCATAAAATGGCTCATTTTATATACGTAGATTAGTTGCAAAAAATGTACTTTGTAATAATATGTATAGAAGAATGTGTGCTGATGTGTTCCCACTGATAATGTCTTTTGTTCTTAAGATACAAGGTGTGGCAGCATAACATCTTTTTTGAAAATGCATGTCATTCAGTTGGTTGATGTTGTAGCGGAAGGTTAGTAGTCTTGTTCAAGAAGATGGACTATAAAGTTTTGTCTTGACACAGTTCATTTGCCATCATGCGTTAGAACAGCAAGAAGCCTATGTCTGCCATTGAGGCCTACTTTTCAAACGATGTTTTGTAAATTGCTTTTGAAATTGCTTTAATCTAGTTCCGTTGGCCCCTGTTCTGGACCGGAAATCAATTGTTAAGTAGGTCATTACATTTATAAAAACTGCAAGTGCAACAAGATGAAGAAATAGAGTCCCTCAGCCCATTAATTCACCTGAGAACATTGAGGCAGTGAGAGCTTCAATATTGTGATCGCCACGGGGTTTTGTGCACAAATGTGCGACTGCCCTTGGACTTTCTGATGGTTCTGTGAGAAGACCCATTATCTTTGTTTCCATCCATACAAGATGGCAATTCTGCAGGAACTTTCAGAACAAGACTTCAATTCTTAGAGGCATGCATGTGGTGCACTTCTGGAAGTCGTTTCTGAGGATGTAATTGTTTTTTAGTGATGAAGCCCATTTTCACACATGGATCTGTCAACAAACAGAACATGCTCAACAGGGCCGACACCAATTCTTGAGAATTGTATCAAAGGCCTTTGCATTCACCTTAAGTCAGAGTGTGATGTGCAATTTCCTCAGGCATAATTATTGGTCCCTGTTTCTTTGAGGAAAATGAAGTCACAGTGAGAGGGAATTTGGACCAGTATGTACACATGTTACAGAATTTTTTACCATGGCTAGCTGAGTTGGACTAACGGGACACTTGGTTCCAACAAGACAGTGCAACCGCTCACACTTCAAGAGCATCAATTGTGGTTTTGAGGGAACACTTCCCACAGCATCTCATCTCAATTAGAGGTGATTTGGAGTGGCTGGCATGCTTTCCCGATTTGGCTCCTAGTGATTTGTGTCAACAGGATTTTTTGCAATCCCATGTTTATATGAACCATCTAAGGATCCTACAAGATTTGAAGACCAACATCCAGGAAGAAATTGCTTACATAATGTCTGCTATACTGGCACAAGTCATGACAAATTCCGGAAAGCCATGACAAAAGCCAGATCATTTAAAGCTAACTAAATCAAAACTTCATGTATGTGCCTAAATTATAAAAAAAATTCTAATTCAAACAATGGGTTTCATCAAGTTTTAAAGAAGAAAGTTATGCTGCTATACCCT
Source organism: Orchestia grillus (assembly GCA_014899125.1). Lineage (NCBI taxonomy): Eukaryota > Metazoa > Arthropoda > Malacostraca > Amphipoda > Talitridae > Orchestia > Orchestia grillus. Next base: position 8,213 of record VOMN01086599.1, read on the forward strand.
GTAAAACTCAATGACTTTCATAATCCCCTTCCAGATTAAATTAAAAAATTTCTCACTTCCAAAAAATTACAATTTGTGGAAAAACAGAGCAATACAATACTTAAACAAATATAGATGAAAAATAATATTGAAAATCTCTAAAAACTACATCTCTTTGACAAAAATAGGCTTGAAGTATTGGCAAATGTTTCACTAAGATCTTGTGAAAGTTGTTCTTTGAAGATAACATTTTTTGCTTGATATGCACATTTGCTTCATTTTTTGCAAAGTGACTGAGCAGCAGATAAGCATCATACAGAACCAGAGTGTAATTTTAGAAATTAATGGTAGAATGTTGGTGTAGAGCTCATTTTTCAGAAGGCTAGACCTCACATTTATGACTCCATAGCGTCATTACAATGGTTCATGATGCCGGTTACCATGGGGGAAGGGGATGATAGATGCAGTTTTTTGTGTTCCCATCAAGATCTTGATAAACAAGAATTTTATTTGAAATAATTTAGAGCAGCATACTTTTAAATAACACTAATTTTCTAACTGATTCAACTACCTAAATTCTTCATTGCACTCTCATACTTCAATAACATTTTTCATCTCCCTACCTTTCAAGAGTTTTTAGAAGAAGCTCAAAAANAGAAGCTCCAAAAAAAAAAAATGAGACAGTACATCAGACCTCAAGGAAAGCATCAATTGCTAAGTGAAACTTTCAGATTTATGGACTCAATTTTTCAGAAATCATTATTCCAGGGAACTATTATTTAAGCTAAAATTACACCCTGAATTTAATAAAAAAACAATTATTTACACAATAAGAAGTATCACACTGCAGAATATAGATAAATTTAAATAAGGAATTTGAAGTTCATGATCATCAATATTCTAAACACCATTCATTATATCCTGAACATGATGCAAAAACATATTCAATAGAAATCCAGGTACTGGCATCCCTCACTATAGAATGCCTTTTTTTTTGTATTGACTTTATTTATTCTTTTTTCTATGGAACATACCCAATAATAAAGTTATGCTTGCATCCAAATGCTGCATCACCACAATAAAATTACATAAAAAATTTACAAATGAAGAATCAAGAAAATTTTGTTTCAGAACCATTACCAGTGATTTAAGAACTTCTCTCAGCTTTTGTTTAAATCCATTATAATTCTTTGCTGAGCAGAAAGGAATAATAGCACCAGTTCCAACTTGCCAAAAGAGGGATGGTCCTCAAGCTTCTTCAAATAACTTTCAGCTTATTAAAAAAACTTTAGAAATTTGTTCATAATCACATCCTTTCTCATTTAGCCTTGATTTTATTTAGCAATCTCTAGTAAAGATTTCCTTAAACATGTCCAATTTTTAAGACAGCATATGATTCTATTAAATTCAAACCACTTATACAAAATTAGGACTATCAAATGGATACTCTGTATTAAAAAAGTTAGTACCTTTTGCTTTGAAATAATGATTTTGATAAAAAATGACAATAAGCCTTTAAAATTATGCCCAAATAGGTACTTCAAAATTTAATAATAAGTTGTGTTTGAGTATAGGTTTGATTATGACTTATGAGTCAGTATAAAGATCCCACCATAGGATATCTGATGAGATCCAACAAGAGCAAAATGAAGGAACCATTTAGTAAGAACCTTATAAAAAAATTAGAATCTATGTATAGGTCTGCTCCCACATAAAATTTTCTGTGCATATAAATAAAAGTTAATATGTAAAAAATAGGGAATAATCTCAGAAAAATGCATGAAAATAAAAATAAATGAAGTAGGTACAAAAGATGGAAATCTCAGAGGCCTAGCTAAAGCTGCTGCAATAACCTAGCAGTGTTGAATTTATGCCAACTAATGCAGTTGTATTTATCAGGTATAACATATGAGCAGCAGAAACCTGTATGTAAATTATGGGTTACAGACTATACAAGCATAATCTGAATCCCCTTTTCTACTTTTACTAACGAGTGATTAAATTAACACCTATATATACTCAATTGAATTTTAAAAATGTAGCATCATTACTGAGGAAAATAAAATTGTATACTTATTTTAAGACTTTGTTCAATCCAAAATAATTACTGAACTATGAACTTCTTTTTCCACCATCAATCAATAGTATAATTACACTGAACAACTACTATGCAGAAATTTCTGTCCAAGGAAAATGAAGGAAAAGATGTTAGACATTCGGACACACGCTCTCAAACTTGAACTAAAACGCGAGGGAACACAGCAGTCACGGCATTTTAATAGTCCATAAATTCTCTTTGTTACCACACATTAAACTACACTTTACTACAGGCTTGCTCCCTTGGGTGTATTTAGCGAAGTCCGAGGAATCAGCTGACTGCATTCGAACGCGATGGCTTCAGAAGTTCCGTGTTTCGAGTCCGTGAATGGTCTTTCATCGTCGGTAATTTTTATCGGCACCTCTCCGCATCATTAGGACTGACATTGGAGTTTATTTGAAAAAACATTTGTAACAGTCTCTGAACTCAAGAAATCCTTCTACACTTTCGGTGACATTAACGTCAATCAAACAAATAAAAATTATCAGTTAGCTAGAATATTATACCGACTAATCTTATCGCAGATGGTCCAAGAACCAACTCGTATTGCTGATAACTCGGAAAATATTCTCACCCTAGCAATTGCAAATAATTCTAATACAATTTCTAATACAGAAGTTCTACCTTCTTTCTCAGATTACCATTCGGTAGAGTGCACAATCAACATTGCAGAGGAGAAACAAAATCGTATTTCGTTACCCATTGCTTAAAAACTCTATACACACCTGAAAAGATCAAGAAAAACTGCGGGACAGAAAAAACGAGTTTCGAAATATGGAGAGAACTGACGATGTAGATATTCAAGTTTTAATATTCAATTATGATTTTCTAGCCGCCTTAGATGAATGTGCGCCGTACACCACCAGAATGATCAAACCACTACGCTCTGATTGGATCACACGCAAAATAAAACACCTGAGCAAAATTAAGAAAACTTTCCTGCTCGAATACAAACAAAACTGATCAAATATTATTTTAAAACAATGATATATGGATAATCAAAAAAGCCTCCGTAAGAAAGTCTCCGCAGCAAAACAGCACCACCTTCACCGGGAACTTTCGATTGCCAAAAGTAATTCAAAAAGGGCTTGGGAAATCCTCAGAGAAGTTGCACAATATAAAACCAATGTCCGCAAAAGTAACTTCGGAAACCCTTTGGAAACATCAACTAATTTCAGCACTTTTTTTTAGAGGCTGGTGCAAAAGTTTTTGACGAAGCTTCTAAAGAACCTTTATTAATTCCAACACGTTTCAACGTTGGATTTTCTATGCTTTGCAACTACTGGTGTGATGAGGGACATGAGGAATGAGGAATGTGTGGTTTAAACTTCCTTTTCCAAGGAAAGTACTCCGCAGTCACGTGAAAAGCCCCACCTGAGCCGAGATTCGAACCCTGATCCTTCCGGCTGTGAGGCCATCATGCTCACCACTATACCATGGATCCCACAAAACCACAAAATAAAGCAACTCTGCATAACTCTGTAACAGAGAATTTTTGCTAATACTCAAATTTCAATGCTAGAAGGAAACGGAGAACCAGTCCTGTAAATATTAGAGAGATACGAGAAATTCTGTATTCATTGGAAAATAAAAGGCGGATGGACACGATAATATCAGCCTTCAATCTGTAAAAGACATCACCACTGATCCGTTTGATAATCAATACTTCCATTGTCACGAACAAATTT
>VOMN01086602.1:0-13511 GCA_014899125.1 Orchestia grillus
CGGGTCATTTGTATGCGCATTATATTCCAAATTACTCATAGCTCTGATGGCTCAATTTTGTAGAGTAAAAAGTAGGTTCGTTCTGTTTTTGTTAGTTCTATGCCATGCTTCTATGCCATATTGCAGATACGGATAAATTAACGATATGTACATTATTTTTAATGCTTCTGCAGGTAATACATCTTGCCTAGCTGCTGCTTTACAATATTTCTCTACTCTGTTGACAATATTTCTCTCCTCTGTTTACAATATTTCTCTACTCTGTTCACAATATTTCCCTACTCTGTTTACAATATTTTTCTACTGTTTACAATATTTTTTTACTGTTTACAATATTTCTCTACTCTGATTACAATATTTCTCTACCCTGTTTACAATATTTCCCTACTCTGTTTACAATATTTTTCTACTCTGTTTAAAATATTTTTCTGCTGTTTACAATATTTCTCTACTCTGTTTACAATAATTTTCCACTGTGTCTGACAAACTTGTTAAGATAGTCGGAATAATTATAGAGGCACATTCTAAATATAAGTTCCTCATCCACTGATCAGTTGGTTTTAGTTCTACATAGAAATGTCCAATTTGTTGTTTTATTTCCTCTCTAAGTTTGCGGTTTATATAACTTTTGAAACGCTCATCATCCATTCAGTTGGGAGCAGTGGATTTAAATTTGGTGCTGGCCTTAGAATTTAGACGTATTGGTGATTGTGAAGAATAGTTTCCTTCAGCTTTATTTCATTAGTATTTATTTATAAACGTGAAAATTACATTCTTAAAGTTTAAAATATAAGAAACTGAGAAAATGTTTAATTTTTATAGCTATGTAGAGTATAAGTATACTCAAAAACTATACATACATACATACATATTTTGAATATAAGACGTGTTTCTTTCTTTGTAAATGTTTTTGATTTTGGTTTCATCAAACATCTATAAGCAAAATAATGGCGGTTCGTGAGGGCTTAGCGAAGCGGCTGTCCTCTGAAACTTAGCTGGATAATAAAGTTGGACATTTTGACACCTTCAATGAGAATACCTGAAGGCGGCTAAGCAATTACGAAGGTAAACAAGATAATTCTAAATAAATTCGTGAAGGTGATAACGTATGCAGCGTATGATGGATAAAAAATGCCTAATGGATTCCTCACAATCCTGGTGGTGACCGGACAACCGTAACCCTCAGTCTACTATCGCTCGGAGCTACAGCTACTAAAAATTGAACGGCTGGGACGTTTGGTCCGATGCGGGGTTTCCTCTTGTTTTCCCTCGCAACGAAATCTTCAGGTTCAAAGAGTTCTCGACTCCGGAACTAGTGCTTCCGCAACGGCCATAAATGCTTTCTCCGACGGAAAGGATGTAGACACGACGAAGTGCCTCACTTCAGAATCGGGGATCCCCGATCCGCCCTATTGAAAGCCGTGTATGACGCGTGCCGAGTTTCACAAGTACGAGGTCCCGGGAGGCAAGGCTGGACTGGACTGCCGTGCCGGAGATCGCAGTTAGATAAGGCGCAGTATGAAGGGGGAGGGATCTGCTATGGACGGAGGCATGTGCGTTGTGCCATTTGACACTGCAGCAATTTCTGAGTGAAGAGTCTAAAGTGATTGAATGCGAGCGAAGGCGACTGAGGCCTAGCAAAGATTATCGGAGATCTCTGCATTGATAAGTTCATGATGTGAACAAAGGTAAAAGGATTTCGGGAAATCACTCTCTACTAATGATTCTAATTATTGGAGTGGCACCATGTGAAGTAAGGAAAAGTGTTGACTATAATCTAGCTAGCGGCATGTGTATCGTACGTTCAAACGTACTACAACAACTTTCGATAGGAACGGATTAAGATGAGTGATCACCTGAGAAAACGTAGCAAGGGGGCTGAACGTCAATGAGAAAATTCTCAAGGTGGAAACAATGGGAAGAAAGGAAAGAAAAGAAACAGGAATTCCGGAATGTGAAATTATTTTGACGTGAATGTATTCATGTGGTGATGGCGATATGCCACGCGAGAGTGAAATAAAGAAAACTTTGACAAATCTGGTACGGGCTTACAGGACGAAAATTTAAGGGAAACATCATCCAGTTTCATATTCTATCGTTAGATTTAAATATTTCGCTGCATCTTTAGGTAAGATAACAAGGGTACGCTTACATAATTCCCTTTAGGAGAGCACTAAACCCTTCATCCTGTAACCGAGCCCGCTTGGGCAGCAAAGATTCAGTAATTAGTCCCTAAGGCTAAGTCGCAAAGCGATGCATGATCGCGTGTTATGCGGTGATTGTGCATAGAAGTCAATGAAAAACATCGCATGAAGCGTAGATGTTTGAAGTATACGTTGCATGAAGTTGATTGGAATTTGTATCAGGTAATTCAATACGGGTTTATTTCCAGGTGGAATGGCTCTACTGACGATGGAGTTTTAATATTAGTATTTTCTCTGTCTTCGTTACCTTGGTAAAAGTAAATGTTATTCGAGATCATTGATTCTCTCATTCTTCCAGAATGCGGGATGCGAGTTCAACTAACAAGGCATACATGTAGAATTTAGTTTGTCCGTCATTAAATACTGCTAATAACTCGCCAAAACTAACTCACTTGTGGATGCTCCATCCTCCAGCAAATCGGTCGTTCGTTAGCTCGTGAAGAGCGTTCTGTCTGGGTCACTTCGCACTGCTTACTGTCGGCCAAGTTAACCACAAACTGAGCCACAAGTTGGGGTGGCGTTTTAGTCCTTGATGTTCGCTGAAGAACTTTATCGAGTACTGTTGTCCTTCGCGTTCACTGATAATCATAAGTGAGTGGCTGTATATTTATTCTGAAAATCAGCAGAACGCGAAAGAGAGCGGATTTGTTGAGTCACGGGTTCATGGATTTGAGAATTTAACTCTGAACTTTACCATGCTGGTACCAGGCTGACAACGCGTGTCTAATCCTCCAGCTCGTTCGTTCTTTTGGTTAATGTAAAGCTCATTTGAACAACTAGGCCGGTGCTCATTCAGTAAAATCGTCACTGTTCTCTTTATTACGAGTTGCGTTTGACTCAGATTTGCTCTATCAAATTAATTTATGACAAATGATTAAAGCGAGTTTCATTCCCCTCTCAGGGTAGCGTTAGATCACTGCGTCTCCTGACTGCTCGGCCAAAACGCTACCTAAGAGAAAATGTGGAAAACGGATTGCACACGAGGCTGCTGAATGCAAATAAATATAACAGAAAAGACCCCCTCCCACATGCATTTCACTACTCCACTAGGTCTTGTCTTCACAGCCATAGCCCCTATGAACATCTAGTTACCTAATTACGTCACGGCTCCACTAAGTCCTCGTAGGCATTTACCCTACCGACATCTAGTCACCAAGTTACGTCACTGCTCCACCAGATCCTCGCAGCCATTGCCTCTATGAACATCTAGTTACCTAGTTACCTTACTCCTCCTCCAGACCTGCCGCGGCGAAAGCCACTATTTCACGGCGACGCTACACAATAACACCCTGCGTCAGGATCAACGAGCGCTGTATACACAGATATACAGCATACACAGGTATACAGTATACACAGGTATACAGTATACACAGGTATACTGCATATACAGGTAAACAGTATACACAGGTATACAGTATAACCAGGTATACAGTATACACAGGTACACAGTATACACAGGTATACGCTGTATACACAGGGGCACATTATGCGCTCCCTCTCCATCGGCCGCAGCATCTCAGGCTGTCCGAGCCACACCCGTGAGCAGGACTGATGCAGCCGGGATCAGCCTGCTGCAGCCTGTACATGAGAAATACTATTGCTCTCATCATAGTTACATACGTGCTGCATTTCATCTTCGTTGTTTTCGCTCTCTTTTTAAAATTTTACTCCCGCTGGTTTTCGTCCATCGCATCAACAGTACTTACATTACATTTTTGATCCCTGACCGCGAGGTGTCCGTTTTTCCATAGTGAGATAAAGCTTGTAGCGTCACACTGTCGTAATGTTATGTTTGGCACCGTGGTCTCGATGTCAAGTCTCACTGAGGTTTTCGTAGCACGAATAGAGATTTTGTCACGTGTTGTTTTCGAAGGAATCGGATGTGACTTTATGAGTTTTTTAAATGTTTACAAATGTCCCAGAAACAGCATTGAATGAAATATTTTTTTTAATATTTACGACATAATATTTATTAACATTATTTTATTTACAAAATATTTACAAACGTGCTAGGACAAACACTGTACATTCTACAAAATATTTACAAACGTCCCAGAGGCAACATTGTAAATTTTTATTATATATACAAACATCCTAGCTGCAACATTTTATGTTTACAAATTATTTACAAACGTGTAAGAACATCCATTATAAATTTTTCAAAATATTTACAAACGTCCCAGAGGCCCTATTATAAATATTTATAATGTACACAAACGTCCTAGCTGCAACATTCTTTCTTTAACAAAATATTTACGAACGTTCCTGAAGCAACATGGAATATTTTCCAAAATATTAACAAGTTCCTTAGAAGCAACAATGTATATTTTTCCAAAAAGTTTGCAAATGCATCCTCGAGACTAAAAGTATCAAACAGATGTATACCCAATAAAAACACATGTACACACAGTGCAGCTGCAAACACCGGCGATGGCTTTGGGGTAATTTACGCATAAACGAAAGTTTTGCGTCCTTATGAGCCGCAGCATCGCACTCAAGTCATCATGAAATTGAAGACAGGCCCAGAACCGAGTTTCAATACCGCTGCTCCTGCTTTTTTGACCCATAACTGCAGCAACACAAGACCAAAAAAGGTTCATTTGATGAGCTTCAGTGATTGTTCATGAAGCCTGACACTTTGTGAAAATTTTGTAATTGCTTATGAAAACATTACGGCATTGAAATCCTTAATGGTGCCTACTAAATTGCCCACTAAATGTATCAGTTACTCACTAAATTACGCACTAAATATATCAGTCACTTACTAAATTGCACGGTAAATGCATCAGGGACATACTAAATTGCACACTAAATCTATACGTTACGCACTAAATTGTGCGCTAGAGTGCACATCAAACAACGCTCTAAATAGTACAGTTGTGCATGAAATTGCACACTAAATTTCGTATGTGATATTACAGCTTTGAATCAAATTACTAATTAAATTTATCACTAAATTGCACTCTAAATTACACTCTTAATTGGACGCTACATTTTCCACTGAGTATTATAGTTATGAGTTATAATGCACGATATAATATGTTCCAAATTGCACACCAAATGTTTTAGTAAATATGGCAGTAACGCATCAAATTTCCCATCAAATTTTACAGAAATTGTGCACTAAATTAAGCGCTAAATTGTTCACTGAATACTACAATTATACCCTAAATGCAACAACAAATGACGCTCAAAATTGCACTCAAAAAATGTCAGATACGCAGTAAGTTGCATATCAAATTTCGTTATAAATTGCCGACTAAATTATGCTCTAAATTACCCTTAAAATTGAACAACGCACTAAATTGCACACTGAAAATTTCAGCTCCCCATTAAATTACACATTCAATTACGCACTAAATTGACCATTCAATCAATTAAGCACTCAATTGCACACTAAATTGCTCCTTAAACTGCACACCACATTGCACACCAGGTTCCACACCACATTCCACACCACCTTGCGCAATAAATTGCACACCATAAATTGCAGCTGCACATCCCAATGAGCCCGTGACTATTCTCACGCTCCTTTCCCCCCCCCCCTGGGTCCAGACCGCACTGTGCACACCGTTGTCGACCCATTCCGCCCTCGTGCAACAACGTTGTAACGGTCTGCCCGCATCCCTTACGCTCTGTGTTGCTCGGGCGCGCGAGATCAATAACGGATCCTGTTAGAAAATGGAAAGCGATATCTCATTCGGCAGAGGAAGGACACCAGAGGCAAATAGACCCTTTCTGCGATGAGTAATTATCCGACAACGGATATTCGGTGGTAAGCGATTGCTAGATTTGGGCTCCTCATTTTATGGGGTCTCCGGCGATTTGTATTCTGCCCATCAAATGTCTGTTTTTAGTTGCCCAGCGACGCTAACGTATTTCGGTGAAGGATATTCCGCCCGTATGTTCGTTTGTAGGACCGTGATAGTTATACTTCAAACTTTTTTATTCAACTCCAGCATTGTTCGTGTAAGATCCAGCCAGCATTATTCGCTTAAATACAACGTGTTAGAGGACTTTGATAGTCATACTTGGAGCTTTATACTCAACACCAGCATTGTTCGTACAAGATTTATACAGCATTGTTTGTGTGAGTACATTTTTGTATTTCGAATGCAGCTATACATCGAACTTCTTACTCAATTTAACATGCTTTGTTTAAAATTGAGCTAAAACTCACATTTCGTCTTACCCGCAGAGATACGGAAGGAAGTTTTTTGAATATTCGACTCTGTGGCGAGGCTTCCTGGGGAACTGGAAGTGAACGCAGGCCTGCATGTTGTCGACACAAGTTCAGCAGCGAAATTTGCATCCACTAAGCGCTTGTTATGCTTGCGGCGAGCTGTCGAGGGTCGTAGTAAAAACTTAAGAGCGCTTCATATTTTTGAAAGCTTCCCTCACAACGACTAAATGTTATGGGCGCTTGGGTAAGTCCACGCGTGGGCGGCGTCTTGAAATGATGAATAAGTTATGAAGTCTAGGTACCGTTTACTCCTACACTTTTCCATCCATGAGAATGCAAATGGGAAGTGATGAGGTAGTGCATTTTAAGCTGGAATTTTAATTCAGACTCACGTCATTGCTTCATCATTTATGTATAACTGTTCTAGTATGAAATGATACTTAAATACTGGGAGCAATTTCCGTGGAGTTTCGATATATTTTCCAGATCGCTCCATGAATGGAGTTTCCATGCATGATATTATGCAGTTTGAAAAGTTCACAATGATTATTTCTAAAACTCAATTACGCTGGAACTATAACTTACAAAGGCCTCTGCACTTCAGAAAAACTCATCATGCGAATAATAAATTACGAGAAAATTAATTTGAATTACGAATTTATGAAAAATTAACTTATAGCTCGCAAAAAACAGCCTTGTAATTATCAACTCCTCACTCGGTGGAAATCTTCCCTGTACGGAACTACCCCTGATATTATAAGTTATAATTATATAACTTACTCGCTGCTGCTTGACGTACAGGATATTCAGAAAAGACCTGACCCCTGTGAATCCTAAATAAATATTATATTTTTAAAGTAATAATTAAAAGCTGGATACATTTGGAAAGAAAAAACTTGAGAAATTTTATAAGTTTTAGTTAAGCTTAAAATATAACATTATAAAATGATCCCAAAACGTTCTTCACATGTTTGTTTCATACTGGTCGTAACATTTTGCAACGTGGCACGACCAATATTGCCAATTTCTCTTCGAATATTACTTTCAAGTTCATCGAAATCTCTAGGGTCTGTTTTTATACATTTTTCCTTTTAATAACCTCATTGAAAAATTCGAGCTGAGATAGGTTTGCAAATCGCGCAGGCTATGCGTTAGGGCCGCTTTTCGAAATTAATGTTTGGGAACTGTTGTTTTTAATTAGCGATTTTGCATTAGTTGTACGAGCTGTTGCTCCATCTTCCAAATCTCACAAATTTTATCTTTCCAATGGTACGTAGTTTTTAATTATTACAGTAAAAAAATATTTATTTAGGATTTAAAAGGGTACGGTCTTTTCTGAACACTCTGTACATGTGCGTAATGCATACCAAATGACGCACGTGTGGGATGTGGTTTTTGCTGTTTTTATTTTAACAGCTACTTAGCCTAGCCTCGAACGCGCATGCGCGTCTTCGTCAATTATGCGTAGTCTACGAGTGCTTCCGCTTTGTATGTACGTAGAATCACCCCAATGAGAAAAATTACCCTGTAAATGTTTGTTAGTATGAATAGTCTTGGTGACATGAAGTCGCAAAACTACCTTCAAGACTGTTAAGCAAAAAGGCGAAGTCGCTAGTCGCCGTCGGTGCGAGTGCCGTCACCGACCGCCGACCCATTCCGCGTCTCCAGGAATTTGGAAATGTTCTCGGCAGGTCTAACGGGAATTGCTACTCCCATAAAAGTTTTATTAATTTTGCTGGTCGTGCGACCCGTCAAAAATGGCGGGACTTCCTGCACGTATTCTTTAAGTGAGTAGCAATTCCCCAGTGGAGACGGACGTGACCTCCCTCCCCGACGGTCTGAGGGGCACTGAGCGTGACACTGACCCTATCAATAAGTAAGTTTTTGAATAAAAATAAAATTGATGCACACTGGTTTTTGTAAGCATTAAGTTATGACTACTATAACAGTGGTTTAAGGCTCCTTATCTACACGAAGCGTGGTTCAAATAAAGCAAAGAGAATGTACTATTTTCCACAGTTTGTAGAAAGGGAATAAATTCACAAAGTGTGTTCCAACACAGGATTCCTTTCGTATAGAGACATCAAGTTAGGGATGAGAAGGAAGAAAAGACAAAGAAGGAATGGCTAAGAAGATATACAAATTGAGAGAAGCAAAATGGACACCAAAGATCAAAGTCCTCAATGTCTAAGTATGTATATCTGAGGAAACCTAGCAGTGCCACCGGGGTCGCCAGTCCCTATAGCATACGATAAACAAACCTAAGTAACCTAACCTATTGTCTATCCTGTACCCCGTGAAGGGCGTATACGCTCTGACACATGGGGTATATACGCTCTGACACACGGGGCATATACGCACTGCCACACGGGGCATATACGCACTGACACACGGGGCATATACGCACTGACCCACGGGGCATATACGCACTGACCCACGGGGCATATTAGGACCAACTTATTTCTTCAATGAACGCAACATTACAAATCAGAAGTTTAGCGTTGATGCCCTCGCTTACATTCGCATTCATGGTAGTTTTGAACGCAGCAAGAGGAGTGCAAAGACTTACCGGAATTAATTTTGAGGTTCATAACTCTCAGCAAAGATGCCCACAGAGTTACAGCACACTTTTACGCATACAACAGTCGCTACGCCACCATTCCGACCTGGTCGAGCCTCTCATGATTCCCATTTGTATCATGTGAACATCCCCTCATGGCTCCCATGTGCACCGTGTGAACAGCTTCTCATAGCTCCCATGTGCACCATGTGGACATCCCCTCATAGCTCCCATGTGCACCATGTGGACATCCCCTCATGGCTCCCATGTGCACCATGTGGACAGCCCTTCATGGCTCCCATGTGCACAATGTGAACAGCCCCTCATAGCTCCCATGTGCACCGTGTGGACAGCCCCTCATGACTCCCATGTGCACCATGTGGACATCCCCTCATGACTCCCATGTGCACAATGTGAACAGCCCCTCATAGCTCCCATGTGCACCGTGTGGACAGCCCCTCATGACTCCCATGTGCACAATGTGAACAGCCCTTCGTTGCCACTACCTCGCGCCACTCTAGCTCGAGGGGCCGTACCCAGCCACTCGGTGAGGGCCTCCCGTCATCACAGTAGAGGGACATAATGGAAAAGGTAAATATTTCTCCAGCCGTGTTCGGTCATTCCAAAGTTTGTTACGCTAGTGCAGCGTAATCCCTTTGTCAGAGAACCATAATAAGCCACAGAAGCACAAGCTTTGCACGTACAGACAAGAGCATGACGGACATACTCGTATAGTTCGTTTTCATTTCTGTACAAGAAAAACACACAGCATATACACACACACACATGCTGGGTCTGCCAGTAGGAGACCGATGAAGTCGTAATGTATTCCACAGGCGGGCAAGAACAACACACCAAACACACACAGACCTCCTCGCTGCAGACCGCTCTGTGAGAACATGACCAGGGACTGTAAACTGTAATCCATTCTATACGCCAGAAATGGAAATACGCCGCGCTGACACCTCTCAGAATTGTTCGGGCGGTAAATGGCGAAGAAAATACATGGTGATTGCATTCCACACTGGCGTTCCGGGCAGAGCTGCGACTCAAAATGGGGACGGCGGCGCCTCGTAATGGGTTCGAGGTTCTTAAGGTTTTTTGAGGTGTGCGGGCGGACGACGCGTAAGCCGAAGCATTGACAGCGCGTGTCGCTGCAGTAATTTGGTCTTCAGGAAAAAGAGTCCGACGGTCCCATTCAAATCTTGTCATAATGAATGCCAGAGGGAGCTGGATTTTGAACACGACGCAGTTCAGGGCAGTACGTTTGATAGAGCTCCCAGTTCACGAGGATGCAGACCGCGGAGACTGTGTGGGTTGGTGTTCGATGGCGTGGAAATTTCGAGCAATATGAATTGCGACAGAGAGGCCGCATCCCCTGCGTGAGCGGTCTATTATACGAACGTACAATATTGAAGACAAAAGTTGAAAGTTCGATGCCTAAGGAAATAATTTGTCGAAAATTTCCAAACATTGCGGGTGTAAAAATGATAAATCAGTGTCGTGACTCCTCAGGCTATTTGAAATAATATATATGTATGTATATATAGAAGTATAATTGATTTGCTCATTTTTAAGAGTCCAAAATAAAAAAAGATTAATGAAAGAAACTGAGGAACTTTTAAATGTAGCGTGTTCCTGACACCCGGAGGGTGTGGTAAAGGAAATCTAGCTTGTTTATCATCAGTAGAGCATATCACCCATTGATAAAATGTTCTAGAATAGACACAGCTAATAAAACCAAAATTGTAAAATTTTGGAATTAAAATCATATCGTTTAAAAAATTTCTGCACCTCCAGAAGTGATCTTAGGAGCCGAATATTGAAAGTATACGGCAACGCTGATAGGCTTGTCACAATAAAACGCAGGGTAGACCAAAAAAAACTACACCTAGACAGAACCTTTCAATCCATCATCTTGCTTTCAAGAATCGTTTCGTAAATGCAGGACACGTTTTTACGCAATTTTAAGATAAAATATCTATTTCTTGACCAACGTATTAAGTTTTTTGAATGCAATGCCTCTTTAAGTCGGAAGCCATCGGAAAAGTCGCTGATAAATGATAAAACAAGGATAAGAAAATGAACATTCGTAATCAAGTCTGATGGTCTGCAGAAAATTAATGCAAAGTATTTTTGGTGTATAAATGATAATTTAACATATCAAGTTTATTATATTTTTCTTCGAAGAATTTATTTTGTTCTTAATTTTGGGTGCGTGAAAATAAGTAAATTCTTCATTTCTTCTTATATTATGTTTCATTTCACCTGAAAAGTCGCAACAAAGTTTATCATCTATAAACCCACATTCTTTAAAAATAAGGTATACAAAAATTTACTTATTGGTTTTCGGATTCCAAAAATTTAAGCCTTGTTCCCTAGTTTTGAACGTTAATGTAGAATCATAGATTTTGTGCTTTTCCCTTTTCATCAAAATTGATAAAACTTTTTCTAAAATTCTAATAAAGGAATTCTTGAAATAAATTTTGTAATGTTCTGATCAATTCTGACAACAGTTTTACGAAATTCAGTGCGGCACGATGCAATGGAAATTCTTTGTAAGGGAATGAGATTTTTGTGCAATGGAAACATTTGTTGCGCCCAGTACGCGCCGTAATATACGGATTGTATTCGATTACATCGCGCGTTAGTTTGATGCTCCCTCGTATTCACGTGAAATTGTAATAAACGGGACTTGCTTAATTGAGTCAAGGGAAAAAAATCATGGAGGGTTTTGTGAGGGAAGAAGGTATTTTCTTATATCCGTGACCTTGCCCGATGCTGTGTTTCGGGGTTATCACATTTGGGGTCCGTCACATAGATAGGCCAGGAAGGGGACTTACTTCGTGAAGATAGCTCCTACATCAGACTCAGGGACAAGATTTGCAGTTCTACTTTCAGCAGGGTGTGATTGAGGTCCGAGTTTCTTCATTTATAATGAAATGGAACTTGAAGACTGATGGTGAGAATTTTGATAAAATGAGAGACGGTTCATTAATAAATTAGTTTGTGGCGTCAGTGATGAGAAGTTTACTCGAGGGATTTACGGCGTTGGCAGAGAGGCCAGCCAGATCCTCCGCCGCGAGAACCTTTTTCTTATGAGAAAATTTTTTACTGCTAACTCAGATGCTTTCTCGAGTAGGAATGATGCATCCAGCTACCGCACACCCCAATTAATTAGAAATTAAATTGCTATGAAGTACTCAACAGCCAGAACTCAATGACTCGTGAAGTCGAAGCAACAGATTCAGCTATTATGGAACAGACGCTAGCTCAGGGATTTTAGCTCCAGTGTCGTCTGTCTGATCTCTCAGAGAATTCTTTTAGTGCGAGATTGACGTTTGGCTTAGCGATATGAAAACACAATTACTTTGAATGATGATCCGCCTAATGATGGGATCGGGCATTTGAACTTTCCTGAAAGATGTAAATTACTCCTCTAACAACACAAACCAAATATTTTCTGCTGGCTTAACACGAACTAAATATTTTCTGTTGTCTGCGGCCCGAAGCAATAGAACCACATCGCGTTTTAGAGAATCCAACATTCGAAGAGGAGCATAATTCGTCGAGTTAGTTAGTTAGGATTCAGAACAAAATTCATTGTTATTATCAATTTCAAGCCATACAATTTATCCTAAACACGACTGTATCACAAGCTACAGCATCATCAAGTTCACTCCGGTCCCATTATCTGAACTCGAAACTTAAAAACCTCTCGGCACTGCAGTAACTCATTCCATTTTAGGCCTTGCTGTCACCTAGGCCGTCCATTTTTTCTTGTTCTCATCATGTCGAGCGGTTCCCTGGGGTGAGAATTCCCTTTCGTTTCCTGAGAGAAACGTCCTTCTGAAAACGGCTTTCATTTCCAGAGGGAGACGCCCTTCTGGAAACGGCTTTCGTTTCCAGAGAGACATCCTTCCAGAAACGGCTTTCATTTCCAGAGAGAGACGTCCTTCTGGAAACGGTTTCCATTTACAGACAGAGACTTTCTTCTGGAAACGGCTTTCATTTCCAGAGAGAGATGTCCTTCTGGAAACGGCTTCCATTTCCACACAGAAACTTTCTTCTGGAAACGGTCCATTAATTTTCATGCCTTAGTTCTCCTTCCTCTCCCCGAAACTCGTAGATGATAAATATTTCACAAGGACCTGGGCCCCAGGGATGGTACCCGACATTAATGAAATGCACATCGATTAAGGTACTGTCTAGACCTACAGCAGGCAGATTATTGTTGTCTTTGAGACTCGTGTATTTCATGTGGTTCTAGTGGATTGTGGCTTTTGTGGATTGTGGCTCTTGTGCAGTGTGGCTCTAGTGGATTGTAACTCTTGTGGATTGTGGCTCTAGTGGATTGTGGCTCTTGTGGATTGTGGCTCTAGTGGATTGTGGCTCGTGTGGATTGCGGCTCTCGTGGATTGTGGCTCGTGTGGATTGTGGGTCTTGTGGATTGTGGCTCTAGTGGATTGTGGGTCTTGTGGATTGTGGCTCTAGTGGATTGTGGCTCTAGTGGATTATGGCTCTTGTGGATTGTGGCTCTAGTGGATTGTGGCTCTAGTGGCTT
>VOMN01086603.1:0-14901 GCA_014899125.1 Orchestia grillus
GGACAAACACTGGACAGGCTGTCAGGACAAACACTGGACAGGCTCTCTAGACTCTAGAGAAACACCTACCAGGTTTTCAACACCAACACCGGCCAGGCCTACTGTATCAATATACGCTGACTGGCCCTATCAAACACCAGTCATGCTGTCAGCCCAAACACCTTTCAGGCTTTCAACACGAATACCAGCCACGATGCCAACTCAAACATTAGCAAGGCTGTCAACATGAACATCGGTCAGTCTGTGAGCAAACAATTTCTGCTCAATGATAGATGAACGCATTCAGGTCTCGTAATTATCTTTGGTTCTCAATATAAAATGCAATGAATTTACATGGTTTCTTCCTTGTTTTCAATCATATGGAGTTGTATTGTGTAAATTGATTTTAAAATCATAAGTCAAATGCGTGAAAACGTACTGCAGCTTAGTACAGAGCGCACGTCGACGACTCTCAAGTATCCAAGTCAGATTCCTTGAAATGAAACAACGTTGTATTTTGTCCGCGGCCTTTTCAGCTCCTTTATTGGCTAACAGAATTCATTCCATCATTTCCGCCCAAATATCTTACAGGATTATCAAAGTAGAATGAATAAAGCTTTTTTTTAAGCAGACAAATTTTTTCGTCTAAAAACCCGTTTTCGATGTTCTGATACATCCTTACTCGTACGAGGGGTTTCAAAAAGTTCCAGGAAGAAGCCCATAACCAAACACTCTTTGGACGGATTTTGATGTCATTGACCCTGAACGTTCTCGTACCGACATGTTATGACAAGATGGGTCCCTAGATGGGTCCTTATAGAATGTTGCGCCCAGATCAGCAGCAAACGAGGGCAGATTTTTCGCTGAAATCTTAAGCAAGTGGGATGAGGACTGAAGTTTTTCTGCAAAGCTTCAGACAGGGATGAAACATGGCTCTACCAGTATGATCCCGATTATAAAACCCCATGCAGTGGCTACCCAGCCGTGGAAGTAGACCAGTCAAAATAAAATCTGAACTGTGTTTTGGGATGCAGACGGGATTTTCCCAATTGACTTCCACGAGAACTAGATGACAATTACGTTCGCTTATTACGAAGGCCTTTTGAGAAAATCGACCAAGAAAATCGCGAAAAAATGATATGGAAAACTACATCAACAGCTACATTAATTCTTTTCCACCACGGAAATGCACCCGCTCATGGTGCTCGGCAAGCTTGAGCTGTGCTACTTGAATTTCGATGGGAAATTGTTAGACATCCACTCTACAGCACTGATTTAGCACTATGCGATTTGTTTTCGTTTCCAAAGTTGAAAAAATCTTTGAGAGCGGCTAATTTTCCATTGAAGATATTCCATCCATTGAAGATATAAAAAAGAGCTGCTCTGATATGGTTCACATTACAAAACCCACAGTTTTATGCAGACGGATTCAAAGGCTGACATCAACATTTGAAAAAGTGTATCGACCTTGATATGTTGAAAAATAAAGATCGTTGTTGAAATGGGGTTTTGTACTATATTTTTCCACGAATTTATTGAAGCTCCTCGTACATACTTGTACCCCACAGGAGGAGAGACCATCGAGCCGACATTCTTTTGTAAGTTGGTTCAGGCCGGAAGCAATGATATTACTGAAAAGTATCTCCGTGTTGACTAGTAAATAGAAAAATTGATGAATTTTCGTGTAGCAGGATTCGAGGGAAAACAAAACTGACAGTTGAAAAGTCTGATGATTGTTATTTTCCGGTGGAGTGGCTTCAAGAATTTCATTATCTTCTATCTTCTGTATATTAATACGCTTGTACCTACGTACGACTGTTCTGTCACGCTTCGCCACTTTGCAAGTGAAATTTCAGGTCTCGAGCGAAGTATCCTGTATACGGGTTGCATGTTTCGCTCTAAAAATCCAGTCTTCGCGGCACGTTTCCAGTTTCCCTAATTGAGTTCAGACTACTCGCATCATCAAGAAGAAAATTGCTTCTAAGGCCGGACCATCTTTGCCCTGAACTTTTAACTTATGTCCAACACTTGAAACGACCTCTCGTCATGGGCTGCTCTTGCTTATAGAAGAGAGCTGCACCTATAGAGGGGAAGAGCTCACTGACTGAGGTGACTCTGGCTGCACCTGTGTGCATGTAGACAGCGAGCTCTGCGACCACAGTTCCATTGGAATTCTTGGCGGAGCCTTTTACTTCAGCAGTAATGTCCTCCCGTAAACACCATCGGGCAAGTGTCAGAAAAAGTGGTTGTGGTCTAGAGATAAAGGCAAAGGTGCTTAGTGACCGTCGTGGTCCCGGCTTTTTTGGATCTACAATGTTAGTTTGGCGAAAGATAATCAGGCTTCGTAAGCTTTCTCAAAATAGGTATAAGAAGACCCCATTGTGGTATCATGTTTATCTAAATCTCCGTGAAATTTTCATGGGTCCTGCTAGTTTAATAATTGCAGCACTAATCTCCCCCACAGTTAGGTATTGTGTTTTAACGAGTCTTTTTAAAGTACAATACAGTGTTAGGCAACGATATCTTCGAATTATTTGCTTTGACCCACGATAATATAGAATATTTTTACGCATGAAAATGTGAAATCAACACACTTTGAATGTGACTGCGTACAAAGCCAGGTAATTGTTAGCTCTACTCTCAATAGTGGCAAATTGTTCGAAGCCACGGATAAAACTTAGATAACATTAATGGAATCTAAACTAAAAGCAAGAAACACAAAATTTGAGAAGGATACATGATGCTGAAAAATGAAGCAGTCCCCAAAATGAATGAGGCAGGCCGAACTGAACAGTCCTTTGAGTGTTTGAAAGCGATTATTCATACTCTTCAGCATCTCCTTTGAGAAATACTCGAGGTGCGGCGGAGCCTTGGCCATAGCCCGTGAGGAAGAGGTGCTCCGAGGATAACCGTGAGTAACACTTTATGCTGCTCACCCATGTTGGATGAGATGCGTTTTAGTCCTTCCGAATCCCGAAGAAAACTAATTTTTCTGATTTTCTACCGCTGGGTGTCTCAGGGGCAGCGGATTTGAGACAACAGAAAAGCTATTTCCCTGCCCCCTTTGACTGCCTCATGGCGACGCGAGGTACGTGAAAACTAATCGCATGAAATAAGAGAACACTTGGACATAGACACAAATTTGCGACATCTGTACGAAATACCGAGTCTTGCTTTACACTGAAATTTTTCTAGACTATTGAACAATAGAACTGTTTCTATCCATCGAAATTAGAAGTTGAAGATGGACAGAATAGGGTGTTAAGCTTCATATCGCAAGCCATGGTCGACAATTGCTGCTAATTTTCTCTGTTGAATACCAGTGAGATGTTTGTGTTGGCCAGTAGCAGTCACGCTGGAATAGATGATGATGATGATTGGTACATGAAGAAAGCTAGAGCTGCGCGTGTTTACAGGTATTTAGAGTATCCGAGAATCAATAGATTACAATGGGTCCAGATTGGCATCGCAATCAACGTGGCGAAAAGTGGCATGTTCTGAGCAGGGACGGAGGTACAATGTGGGATATATCAGCTGATTCAGTAAGGGAACAAAGAGAAGAAAATCTCAGGAGATAAGAGTAGGCTGGAAGCCTATTTTTATGGTTGTGCACACTCAAACTGCCTCAGGTAATCCACCTCCCACACGATACCTGACCTTACACTCGATATCACTTCCCTCACGGGGTCATGGACTTCTCCAAGGAGGAAAGGATTTCCAGACGGCATTCACGCAATCTACGTCGTTCAACTCTTTAAAAAATTCATTTTTTCTAGCTAGAAACCATTTTGGGGATTGGACATTATGCTATGTAATTTTTACTGCACTGGTAAGATTAAGTTCAGAGTCATGAAGAAAAAAACATCACCAACAATGACCAGTAAATAGTCAGGAGCTTATCTGTTTCAATATTTTCGTGCATTTTAGGCCATATTCGGAAAAACCAGGCTTTGGTTCTTAAACGTTTTATTCAAATATAAGTGTACCTTCAAGAGTGGTTGAATATTAATCATTATGTTACCAATTCATCACCTTTTCGGATATCTCACACGTAAATTTAATAGGAGAAACATTGTAAAAGGAACATCTTTACAAACAAACGTTTCAGGATTCCCAGATTCTATGATCGGTGCTGGAAAGTGGATACTAGACGTCATTCACCAAGGCTCATAAATACGGTAGTCAACACACACGAATAGACAAGTGTAGCTAAGATTACATGATGCTAAATTTTCTATCACAAGCACCGTTATGCCCAATGCACATCTGATCCCGCACAGACATAACCGCACGGTATCTTGCCGGAAGAACAGCGGAACTCGCAGGAGTCGCGTCACAGGAGCCTTCCTCGTCAGACCTGTCTGTCTGCCTTGTGATATAATAGTCTTGTGATATTGAATTTTATTCTCATAAGTTTGCAAAATTATTTCGTATATCTAGTGCGATTGATCTGCGTATTTGGGGTTGACCTAATTTCTCCAGCACTACGAAAAGTGAGAATAATTCGTTGTGCTCCCAAGCACAGTGCAAACTTGTACTTCAACTGTGTTTCTCCTCTTCTTTGTTATACGTATTTACCCACGTGTCTTTCAATTACATAAGCTCGCTCTAACCAATTATTTTCGATATTTTATTCCCGATAAAGAAATATTAGATGATGGAGGTATACCTAAAGGTTAAACATCGAAGTTGCTTATTACAACTTTTCATATGCCATATTTATGTCACCGAACTATTCGTCAGAAGCGGCAAATATCTCGGATAAAGTTTTAATTAAACTATTATACTATAATAGAGTAGCAACCTTAGTGAAAAGGGTTTGTCTGATTTCAAAATTACCGGCAGATATTCGCTTCGGCGACAATTTGCAAATTTGCAGGGTAAATGAATCTCTTACGTACAAACTTTTTAATAACCTCGTCCAGCTACGTCTCCTCTGCAGGATATGCAAACTTGGAGCTGTTACACGAGGTATGAAGTTATAGCACGCTCGAGCTTGTTTCGTTTTAAAATACTGCCTTAAGTTTGGAAGCCACTCAGGATCCGAAAGCTCTTAGGCAGCGCTTCCAAGAAGCCTCACTCGTCGTCGGTCGGGCAGAGAATACTGTGCAGGAGAGGGGTGGCAGCAGGAAGAGGGAAGATGTAATAGCACAGAAGTTTGCAAGAGCCTTAGGTCGGGGGGCAATTTTGAGACTGCAATTTCAGCGTGAGCTAATGCTAGAGCGATAGGACGAGCGTAGGGGAAGGAGGAATTTGTGCTGCGCACAACCTCGCAATAACTTCTACGCAAGACTGCGCTAGAACTATTGACTATGAATTGTTGCTCAAAAATTTGCAATGAGTTAGCCACAAACGCTTAAAAATAACTTATGATTTAAAATTCTTCACTTTGATGCACCATGTCCATTGGAGCAAGTAGCGGCTGTGAACGTGCAGGCCGGAGCGCAGGAAGTTTCGGTTGCCTTCTCACTTTTTCAATCGCTGCAAGTGTGCGGTCACAGGCCTCGTTAATTGCCAGCATAACGCTCGCTCAAGTCCGAGTCAACGGAAGAGACTCAAAATACGAAGTCATCAGGCTTTACAGGATAAAGTTACGTTCTTAGGACATTTACGGACAATAAATATTTCGCCAAAATACTTCAATCACCTAACTTCCTCGAGTGTGATGAATTGCGAAACAGAATGAAGGAGCATTACGATTCGATAATGTTCTTTTAATCATAGCGTGTCTCAAAAAAGTTTATTTACTTTCAAACAGTATCTATGTTCTTTTCTCGAAGGGAATTAAATCTTGAAATTGGATGATTATAAAAATTTCAACCCCAGTTTTAACAAGCCACTTTTTTCATACTGACTGAAAACCTACCAAAAATTTCTTTGGAGATCTAATGCAGGGCAGGCGCCCAGACTCGCACAAACTCGGCGTGGAGGTAGGGATCGCCCAGCACTGCAAAAAAACATTTTAAATGCTTCCGTCTCTTCGAAAGCCTGCCCTCGTAGTGACTTCTGCTCCTGACTCGTGACAAATGTACGATCTTTTGACGAGAGCAGGTGGCCTTACTCCGCTCTTCCCTTCTATGTATTCGAGTTTCATCGATACCTCTTAATTTTCAATCCAATTTGAACGGATACAATCGCAAAAATTATGCACTAATATTTGTAAGCTTAAGGTGGAGTGGCAATGTAACGTTCTTCTAGCACGCATGTATAAATTACTTTTTCAGTGATGAAAGAGTAATTTCAATACATACTACTACTTTACCCTTTTATTTTGCATACAATGATTCTAACAGGTCAGCTCACCAGTAACGTTTGAATTTTGAAAAAGCAAAACGATTGAGATTCTTCAGTTGCACAAATTGTCTATGCTTATTATATTAATGTAATTCAATCGTCAATATAGTTTCCTTGAATACACCGGGAACGCGTTTCAAGAAATTCGTGCTAAGTTCGTTTTTTTTGCTGATTTTGTCAAAAATTATCATTTGGTTTTCGATAGAGTAGCCAGTTTTTAACGCGCAGTTCAAGTTATTTCATTGCAGTGTACCATCTGAATAAACCAAATTTCATTGTTCAGCCATAAGTCCTGGGACTTGTGAGGTGATTACGATACGAATAATCTACAGCTAGCGACATCTTTCTTTAGTTGCTCGTGAGAGAGTGCAGTAATGGTCTGTGCCTGTCTGCAAAAATGATTTCTATCATATTTTAAGAACGCTAAGTCTAATAGTATTCTAAGTTAAGATTTCATTGTTAAAGTCCGTATTTCCTTTGTTTAAAATAATACCTGCCTCGGCTTCTTCTCGTTTTAAATACCTAAATAGAATTGATTCATTTTGCTACATCTGACGTAGTGTCATCACTGAAAGTTAAAGGGAAAACATCAGCATATTAGTTAATAATGGAGTATGTCTCACATATTTTGAAAAAAAACTTGCTTGTTACGATAGGCTTTGTGCCTTCCATAAGATTTGCAAGCAATATTCTGTATTACTTTTACTTCTCTCTTTAAATCTTGAAGTAACCACTGAAGGAAAATAACAGTTGAGGCAATAATCCTTCTGCTCACCTCAAACCATGAGTATACTAAATGCTAACTCATCACGTGTTTTTATGATATAAATCAGTGTATTCAAGACACACATCCTAGTCTACCATAAGCTAGATGTTTAGTGTCTCATTTAGTTTGAAACTTGGAGCCAATTTTCCTTCAAATACTCCCTCAGGAAGATGTGAGTTAAGTTGAAGTACACGGTGACAGCAATGTCACTGATTTTGAAATAGAAAATGAAACAGTTTTTAATGGATTTGATGAGCATGAGATAAAAGATTTGACAGTTGAATTGAGCCAGCCAAAACAGGCGTCAGAACTCCTAGCATGAAGAATGAATAAAAAATGCCTTGTTGAAGAAGAAGGGAATGTATACATTTGAACCGGAGAACGGATATTTCTGTTCTATCTTTACATTGGCAGTAGCTTTTTGTATCGCCATAACATTTCTGGCTTACAGAGAGAATCAAGAATTTTCACTTATTCGTACAATCGACTTTTCAGTGATAGCTCAAAACGGATCGTGAAGTGTGTCCTTTTCCGCAAGGGCAACTTATTGGGTACATTCAGTTCAAAATATCAATATCAAATGCATCATAATTTTGCTAGCTGGCTAATTTAAATGATGTAAGAAATGGTGCTCTGAAGGAGCAAGGTTGGATGATTCATCAGATGATACAGCAGGACCTCCTTCAAGTGATGCTGTGAGGAGCCAGTGATGCTTCAAGTGATGATGTGAGGAGCCAGTGATGCTTCAAGGGATGGTGTGAGGAGCCAGTGATGCTTTAAGGGATGCAGTGAGGAGGCAGTGATGCTTCAAGTGATGCTTTTAGGAGCCAGTCAGCCAACTCAATTAAGAGTTCCGAGTGGTACTTAACTTCTAAGCTAAAGTCTCCCTTGTAAATTTTACATGACATATTCTGCAAATTTCGTCACAGGCTCAGTGAAAATTTCGAGTCAATTCAGCAGAAGATTTACTTTTTTGAAATCAACAAATTCTAAATGACTCAAATGTTCATAAAATGTTTCCGTGTTTAAAGAGTAATAATTAGTGAAGGCTTAATAACATACAAGCTTTACCTAAATAAAACTTAATGAACTAAAATGCATCTAAGCATATGAAAATGATACTTAATGTCATAAGACATTGAAAAAATGCTAATTTTCTGATAAACAGGTTTTTGTTAATTTTCTGACTTCGAGGATGACCTGATACATGGAAATAAGCCGCTGGCGACACAAGCACCACGCTGTAATGTCGACAGCTTTGTCATGGACCGAAGTACTCAATTGAGTTCTTTTGGCACATATAAATTCACCAGCTCAATCGTCAGTCTTGCATCGTAGGTTTTCCCCAATCACGCGACATTGCACCAATAATAAACTCGGAGGCAGGGTTTTAACTATGAGTAGTATCGATATCTACGAACAAGCTTCAATGAAATTTTTGAAAAGTAACAAATTTTCTCACATTCTGGCCGAATGGCTGAAAGTTTGAGTACGGGAATACTTCCAGAAACGAAAGATTTTCGTAAATCTCAACCATCCGGTACTCTTAAAGAGCCTGCCTCGCAAGCGTGATGACTTTAGCTCCAGATTTTGTATTATTTTTCTTGCCAGTGTTTCATAATGCAGTTAATTCTTAGAATTTGCAACAAAAAAATTTTTACGCTTGAAATCAGGCTTAATTTTTAGCTTCTGAAAGACTTCACCGAAAATCAAAATGCGTAGCCAGAGCCAGTGGCAGGGGAGGCATTTCGGTTCTGACGACACTTACAAGATGCGCGTACGCAAGGTAAATCAAAGTCACAGCATTTTCAGTTACAAACAGAGCTATACTAGTGCGTAAGTCAAAGCAAACTAGTTCTACTATCAACAGAGTCAAGCGGTTTCAGCGGGTTCGTTCATTAGCTGTAGATCCAATAACAGATACGGGAAAGAGCGGAATCTGTTCCATTTAAAGAGTTCAGTACAGTTGCAGCACAGTCAATAACAGACACAGCGGATGCCGTTCTAATAACAACAAAGCGAATAACAGTTATAGTAAATCCAGTTTCATTGATCGTAGAGCCAATAATTACAGTCACAACGCAGCCATTCTCCGGATTGTAGCCCCATTGACAATCACAGCGTAGTCAACTCCAGTTCTTAAAAGCGCCAGTTGCATTTGTGCCGTCATGCGGATTTGAAAGGAGAAAGCTTGACACTGAAGCACTGCACACAAAAACAAGGCAACACCCACGAAAAAAGCACAAAGCAATGCGGACAGGTAGACGGTAGGATGAGAGCTTTACACGAGGTTGCACATCACTTACAGCTAAGCTCACGACGAAACATGATGTACAGGAACGTTTCTCACGTGAGGAATAAACGATGTGAACACACACACGCACACCGACGAACATGAACTATTTCTTTCACGTTACCTTGTAGCGAACTTTCGACTCGGCTTTACTCCATGGGACTCGAGCTCCTTTTCGAGTTGGCGAATTTTGAAGCGCGCTCTGTCGAGCTCGTACTTGACGCGCAGGATGTGCGTCTGGCAGAGCGGGTCCCGACATCGGTGGCGCCGCAGCTTGTCCGTTGCCTCGTACACCGCGCCGCGGAATGTGAGAGACTTGCCCATGCTCTGGGACCACGAAATATTTCGTTTATTTTACTTAATGAAATAGTATTTAATACATTCGCCGATGAAATTAATGTCCTACTTCAATAATGGAACCCGATTACAGAAAATACATCATATTGTGTTTACGAACATTCTTCAATGTGCACTCAGTTTAGTTCTATGATATTAAATAGCAAATAGCATATACGTAGATGTGCCAATGTAATGAAATAACCGTCTTATGGTATTATAAAACGTAACCTTTACTAGATGGAAAGATAATTTTAGTGAAATTTTTTTTCTTCGAGCGAAAAAGAAACTAGATTGGACAATCATCAAGTAAAAAGACTGAAAATATACTATGAAATCACACACTCGTTAACGTACAAATACGAGTACAACAGAAAAATTTTTTGGATTACGATCTTGATCAATTGGAATATTTTGTCTGAATTCTGCTCATTGTACACATGAGCATGCAATTTTTCAGCCAATCAACTTCCGTTGTAAAACACAATGTATTGTCAACTTGCATAGGGCCCGAAGCAGTCCTCAATTTTATCTAATAACTTTATCTCCACACGACTAACCGAGAAAAATGAAATAAATTGAGTTGTGTTGAAAAGAGTGCCGGTTAAGAATCTTGCTATTAGCCTGGAACATACATCAAGTCGATGCTGATTGACATAATGGTATAAAGTGTGGTTGCTAGCCTGGGCCGACCTAATGGAAGTCGACGTCCTGCGAAAGTAGAAAAAAAAATTATTAAAAAAAAATCATAAATTTTATGAACTGAGGTTTTGTGAAATACCTTTGCTATGTTAAAGGAAAGTAAAAACTGCTAGTATTTTGAAATGACCCAAACATCTGCAATGCTTTCCAGGTATTTCTAAATGCTTATTTCTATCACGCCGACGAAGTGAAAATCGTAGCTATAAATTTCCGACTTGCAGCTCAGCGGAACATAATTCAATTAATAAATTTTTGGAAATCTTGTTTGTTTAAAAGAGGAAGTCCAACGACTACAAAAGGCATTCGAGTTAATTTGGAGCAAACCTTGAAGAATATATAAAAAGTGTATGTATAAATCTATACCTAAATAAAATATGTATAATAACGTAAGTAAAAATCTGAAAATGTGAGCACAGTTAAGGAATATTTAAGGAGATTGTTAAAACGAAAGTTTATCTTTTATCATTCTGAGCTTAATTTTCAAAAAATAGATGTGAAAATGGTATCAGACTACAAAGTGGTTAAAAAATTTCGTCATCAAAAAAATCCCACTGGCAATAAATTTTGTCGCATCGAACCTTGGGATTTGATTCAACAGAGCGCAAAAGCAATATTAAAGACAAATCATACATACATACCAGACTAGATGAATACATTCTTGCTTTATCGTTAAAATTGACAAACGTCCAAACTGTTAAAATTGTACATGCAACGCCCGTTCAGTCTGGAGGAAGGACAAAGAACAAAGTGGTTTTCATTGACAGCGTCTCTGTGTCTCATGGAATTTATCATCGCAGGGAAATAAAATAAAACTCTGCTAAAGACATCGTCAGTCGTGAACAATGTATGTATGTTTGTGTAAATCAGGTGTTGCATGATTTGTATTTCTGTAAAATGTTAACAAATTGGATCATAAAAGAGGGGGACAGGAAAGGATCTTATCTAAATAGACGCAATTGGCCGCAGTGTCAGTGCAGCTCTTAAAGCCATTTACTTCTCTTCAATACCATTTTAACTGCGTTACTAATGAGGGAAACGTTTGTCACATCGTGTCTTCTACCATCAAAAGAAGATTAGGGCCAGTAACTGCAACTAATGTGGACAAAATTAAAAGAAGAGCCATCGCAAAACATTGCATCGCAAATGCCGCGTAGAATAATTTGATTAATCGAAAGGAAGTCCAATGAAATATTAAAGAGATTAATTTTTTAGCACTAAGAGTAGTTTGGAAAAAACCTAAAAAATCCCAAATTTGCAGGTTACTAGTTACTATATCTACAACACACATACAAAGCAATTTTCAGGCGGCTCATCGAGTCTATTAACGATGAAAAGTATTTCTCTTAAGAAGTATAGTTCACCGTCGTTTGATCGATTCCTGATATCGTTATATAAATAAGTTCACTGCAAAAGCGGTGAAAGTTCAAATGTTTTAGAGGAAGTAAGACGACATCGCTCTGAGAGTCCTTCTGATAATAATTTTGTTCTATGACATGATTTGACAGCATTCCCTCTCGTTTTCAAGATAACATGAATCCAACCTAATTTCCTGTGCGGTGACGGACACTTACAAGTAATACAATACCGAACATTACATCCCAGTGACTAATTCGCACTCACAAGACAATTAGCAAGCTTCCGATCCCTCTCCTTGTTTCTCGATCAGAAGTTGATGATCAGACAGTTTGCTAGCTCACTGTCTCATAGTGTCAAGTCGATTGTCTGGAAACCTCCTCCTTTCTGAGAGCACCTCACGCCATGCATGGCCATGTCTGTCTAGTGTCACTTTCTTCTCATGGTCCACACTCACCAAGCTGATGAGAGCGCAGCAGCCTCCGGAGTCTTTCTTGGCGAGATGTTTCCTTAGGTACTTGAAGTAGACGTGCTCGAGTACGAGGAGCAGAAGCGCAAGCACCACCCCAGACAGCAGCAGGAGGTAAGCGCTGAGGAACTGCTCCAGAGCAAGCGGCTCAGAAGCTCTCTTGTAGGATTTTTTGGGCCTACACGCCCCGTGCAGCCAGAACTTCTGCAGACGCTCGATGTCACCTGACGGAAAGGGTCAAGTCCGGTGAAAATATTGTGATTTTGACCGAGTATGTCGCTAACATGATTGCGAAAACACATCGTTCTATGAAGCTTCCCAAAGAAGAAAATCCGATTTACTGGAAAGAATTCATGTTTGTATGTATGGATATATGTACGTAAGAATGTATGGAAGCATGTGCGCACGTATATCTGCTACAGAGAGACTTAGCATTACAATACAATTTCGATTGGCTTCGAAATACTCTCAGGGAGATGCGCAGAGATCGATGTAGAGGCACAAATTTCTCCTGTAAACACTTTAAACACTAATAATTCAATTTAAAAAAGTGCATGAAAGCAGACAACGAAAAGCTTTTTCGTGTGCGTGGAGGAGGAGGGAGGGGGCGGTGGAACTTCTGAGATAAGCATATAAAAATATATCAACAAGAAAATATTATAATGTCTAACTTTCCATACATTAAAGTTATACTTATGTGTTATATCTAAGGAACCTTAGTTCTCAATCATTATGGTGGTTTTTCAATTCGTCTTTCGTTTGAGAGCTAGGAAACCAATAACACAGATAGAAAATGAAGCCACGCATGCGTTACATGACTTGTTTTTGTCACTAAAAGATAGTCTACTGATGATGTTTCGCAACCAAGCGCTGGGGTTCGACTTAGCAATGAGGCTAGTCGTCGGTCTTCATACTAAACTCATAGATTACTTTGGAGCAGATGAGATGTGGTAGACAAACCTTTGTTCGATTACTCAGGTGTAAAGAGTATTTCTATGTGGAAGTAGAAAGCAGTAAGTACCAAGTGTTACAGTGACAATTTCTTGCACACCGTATTCGTTTTCATACTATCTTAGAACACAATTTGTAATTTAGTTTCATCTTTTACGTAACCCCCTGCTGGCAGATATTTCTTTTTCAGTTTCGGGTAAAATTTTGCCCTGGTTTTAAAAATTAGACTTAGCACTGCAGCCAGGTGTCACGCTTGGTACCTGTAAGGAAGACTTACTGGCACATAAATGTTAGAGGTGCATGGCATATGTACGGCTTCCAGAAGTCAAGATTCGCATTTATCCTCATTAATTTCTTAGAGTTAATTGTAATTTACATTGGGAAGATAGAAGTTGAAGTGGTGTTCGTTTGTTCAGATTTCTGGTAAACTATTGTAACATTAATCACTTAAATTTATTGAATTTTTTAACGACTGGCTATTATTGTATTTTCTTCACACGATTTTTGTGGATTTTTTACCAGATGCAAATTACAGAAATTTACTGAAAACTAAACATTTTTATCGAGATCTTTAAAGTTGCCTTACGGTGCTAGAGCATATAGCATAATGTATTTTATATTACAAATTGCAAACTACACATCAGCAATGTTCGTTCGCATATGCTGATTATGAAATCTGATGCATTGGCTGTTGATAACCCGGGACAGTTTCTCATTCACAAGTTTTTTGATTAGTTTTTCCACTTTTCTAACAAGGCTTTTTGCATCAGGCTGCAAAAAAAATTGTTTGGAAAACTGAAAAATTTACCAAAAACTGTTAAGAAAAAGCTGTCCCAGGTCTTCAATAACCAATGTATCACAGAAAATTTGTTTACGGCCTGTACGAACGATGAGGCGCGCCGGGGCGCGAGGTCTTAAATAGATAAATATATCTAATCAGACCTCCTTCATTCCGTCGGTGAAAGAAGCGAATGCATGAGACTTTATCCGTGGCAACAGCGTCTGTTTACGAAATGTCTTCCAGACTTTGTTCGATGGGGCACCAGGTCAGAGGGAACTGCAGTAGCAGCGGGCATGCAGGAGCGTTTTCATAAACTCGGACAACAAAACTGTGCGCTCCGCCAGTCTGGCTATTATTGACATCATTCTTTCAGTGAAGTTCGCGAATGAGACAGGTTTTTCTCTACGTGAATTGATCGTTTTTGTAAGGCTATGCACCTGTGTTGGAATTTAGTGCGTGTGAATGGTTTTAGAATAGAGTAGAAAATGGCAGCAGGAACGAGCGAAGGCACCCATCTTGGGTGTCTTCGCAAATCCTGGGCCGGCGGATTATAATCATGCTCAGGTGAACGATCAAACGTGGAATAGGAGGGCAGGACACCTCAAATAACATGTAGTATAACTACTACCTATGTTCTGTGACTACCATCACCACCACTCCACCTCTCCAGAGGAAAAAGAAGGCATTCAGAAATAAAGCAATCACACTCACTGCCATAAAGTCATACGCACAGGCATCAGAACATTTATTTTACCATAAGGACACAAAGTTGTGCAACTCTGAAATCGTGATTTTTACCAAACTTGTTAGCATCCTCAAAAATTTTCAAATCGGGGCCTCGAATCAGTAGTTTTAAATTCTGAGGAATTCCCTAACGAGTATTTGTCCTAGCGATTTTTAAACGTGATCACAAAGCCAGCAGAAACAATGTTTTCCTGTGGTAGGTTCCATATTCTAACAAATTTAACCGGACAGAT
>VOMN01086605.1:0-11569 GCA_014899125.1 Orchestia grillus
CCCCCCCCCCCCACGTAGGGTGAGAAAAGGAGGACAAAAATTATCCTTGCATGAAGCCCTTGTTCTAAGCTTCATTTTGAGACTAATTTGATATCTCTAGACCAATTAGGTAAAAAAATTCAGAGTCGAACATGGAGGGTCGGTAGAACGTAAATGGGGGGATCGCGCCACCTTCGCACCGAGGTGGCAATTAAGGGGGCTAATTTGTATATATACGGATGGAGAAAGTTGAGAGGTTTCGTTTGGGACTAATTTGATCTCTCTAGGTGGGATAAGTGAGAAGTAAGAGGTAAATGAAATAATTTTTCTATTCTTGGGATTTCTAGGAGTTTCCAGCCAGTACAATTTTATGTAGGTCGGTCAGTATGAAGGAATGGCCCACCGGTCCCGCCGGCTTACTTTCATCATATGATTCCGAACGAGTCTCGACAAATATGGATCTCTCTGGCTCCAAAATTCAATACTCCTTTCACTTTCAAATAATAATAAATGATCTGAATCAGTTTGCTATGGCAAATTGTGTATCATCGATGATAGTTACAAATGATAGTTTAGGATAAAAATGAAACAGGGCTCTAAATGACAATCCAAATATTCCTAGAATTTGTTAGACATGACCATTGTTTGTACGAAACGATGAGATCAAACTGATCCGACGTAACTGCTCCTAGTCCTACCTGCTGGCTGCTTACCGTTGAGAATATGCGTCGGTAAAGGACGGTTGAGCTCTGTGCTTTGCAATGACTGTGGATTATTTACTTCGGTGAATTCGTTGGTCCTAATAGGGGAAAGTTCATATCGCTTTGTGCGTTCAGCCAGGCAAGCTGAACATCAGTGAATTGGAAAGGCGCGTAATATCGCACCCGACATTTTTCGTGATCAAGTGTTGCATTACTGCAGGGTTCTGTGCAACGTGCTGACTTAGTTAAAAGTTCCAGCATAAATTATTTAAAAATGAGTAACAAACGCAAGACTCTCACTTTAAGTGATTCTGACAGCTCAGATTCTGCCTCGGATTCCGTAAGTAGGAGGTGCTTTTTTAGCTTTTGTTAGTCCTAGTGGAACCCTGGAACCACCGAGGATTTGTGCCTGGCTATTAGTAATTTATTATGAGCAGAAAAATGGAAGGCTGTTAACAATATGTGTTGTTTTTCATATAAGTTTTGAATCTGTTAGCAGGAAAATATGTGTATACATACATGTGTTCAAATATTAGTGTTATAACTGCAAATTAATTGTTTTCAATTACAGTGTGTGCTACTTGAATGATATGAAAAGTGTTTTCATGTAAATTGCAATAATTTGTAGGTCAGAAATTAAAATTTTGATGTTATATTTGCTATTGTTTTAATTCATCTTGGTTAGAATTATATAGTTACTGTCATTTATATCTAGCCATGTAAAAGGATAGGAGATAAGATGAAATTTTAAATTATAAATAGTGAAATCTTAGGTGTAATTTTAGGAATGACAGGATTTTTACATAAGGCTCACTTCTCCTAGGCCAAGAGGCCTACATTTCTATACATAACAAATAGCAAAAACAGGAGGTGCTTCAATGCTTGAGATTTTGGGATGAATATTAACTTTAAACTTGCATATTTCACAGGGAATCCTATTTATTGTGCTGCCTTTCTATCATTGGAAATGAATAATTTTTTTTGCTTGTAGAAATGTATTTCTCTGGGGTTTCAAAGCTTAGGAAAAGCCAAGGAAAAATATTAACAGTTACATGCTATGATGCTAATGCAATGTAATAACTAGAAAGTTTATGTAAATTATGTATACATTATTACAAGTTCTACCAACTTTCATTTGCATGTTATGGATTATCAATTTAATAAAAACCTAACCGTACTAAACGTAACATAACTGGGAGGTAGTGCAAGAGTGGAAAACAAGTTATGTATTATAAATGCATTTTTTACTGCTGTTTCTTTCTTTTAAACTAAGAAAATTGATTTGATTTCTGCAAATAGAAGAAAAATCCTATTCAATGATACAGAAATAAAAAATAAATAGAGTGCCATATATGATATCCCAAAATTCTATCTTGAAGTAAATGTTATCCAATTTTTGGTTGTACATACAAGTTTTGATAATCTTTGTGGATCTAAAATCTAAGTTTTAAAAGTCATTTTGTAACCATAAATTATTCAGTTAATATTTACTTTGATGCTGCTAACTGCACTGAGCCTCTTATTCATATTAAAGCCTTTAATTTAATTTAAAAAATTGAAGGCTGAAATAAATGCACTTAGTAAATGCATTTTTACCATAATAGAAACTTTGGATGGTGTTGAAATGTAACAAAATGATGAGGCAGCGCTACTAAAGACGATTTTCAAAATTTTATGTTGATCATTTATGATTTTTTAGTCATTTTGTTGCTTTAGTAAGAAACATAAACTGGCATGTGGAAATTAGTCCTGGCTACTAACTGTTTATTGTTATAAAAGAAAAACTGGCATTCCAAGTACATCCAGCATTTGGGATAACCTATGACTCCTGCAAAAATAGTTAGAAACCTGCTTTAAAATTATTTTTACAAGGAACATTTTCTTAGATGTAGCATGTAATCATAGAAATGTATGAAATGGTGGGAAATTGATTTTCTCCCAAGTAGAAGTGTGTTCAGTAGGATTTAATGTGTTTACAGCTAATAAATAAAAATGTATAAGTTATTGCAATTCAATTGTAGCAATATTCCTATTCTAATGGGGAGAAGTCTTATCTTAAATATTCAATGCCCAGGACAGCTTTGAAAATTGATTGCCTGTGCCCATATGACATTTAGTCAAATGTTTTATGGGCAATTGGCCTTCAAGTTTTTTGCTTTAATTTCTGCACTTTCCTATATTTTTCATAGTTGCAAGTTTTAAAACTGTTTGCAATATTTTATACCTGAAAGTGCTCTGCAACTGCGTTAAATGTTTCTGAGAACCTGTTTCTTATGTGTTTTTCATGCTTTTCCTTTCTGAATTTTATAACTTGGCATTTCTAAGTCACTATTATACAATCTTATTTCTTTGGGAATATTGATCAAATGAACTCATACGTAAAATGTTATGACTAAATGTTTTTACAATTTTTCTTTGCCATCTCTTCCCTAGTAAACTTGTTATGCAGAAATGATTTACTTGATAAAATGCCATATTTCATTTTGTTGGTTAGATAGTGAATGAAAGGAGCTGGAAGTATGACCATAATTTGAGGACCCTAGTTGAAATAATTTTTCCAACTTCCTCTCATTGGCTTTGATTATACAGTCATCCCTCAGTTATTGCGGTTAATAGGGACCAGAATCGGTCTTGATAAGTGAAAAACCGTGAAATAGTGTCACCCTCTCATTTTAACATACATGCATTTTTTGTGTATGTATAATATCAATAAGTCTGTATAAAATCATGTAAGTGCACATGTCATCATTAAAATATTAAAAAATAGTGTCAAACGAGTAAATAAAATATTGATTTGAATGAGCACGGTCGTCTTTGCTTGGTATGAGAGGGAAGATGGAAGAAACAATGTCTAGGCGAATCAGTTTGCGAGATTTCTGAGTCGGGAGGAGTATCAAATGCCAGCCAATCAGAGACATGGATTTTGAATTGTGTGGCACTCCCAGCCTTCTGCTAGCGTGCGGGCAACTTTCGTGCCCTAATTCCTCAATTTTGAGTTTGTGATGAATATTTTTTAACAATCCGTGATATACTGAGGCCACGATAAATGATATGCAAAGTAGCCAGGGATGACTTCCTTACATTGGCTCTGATAATACTTCCAACTCCCTTGCATTGGCTCTGATAATACGTCCAACTCCCTTGCATTGGCTTCAATTATACTTCCCACTTCCACTTATTGGCCTCAATTATACTTCTAACTGCCTTGCATTGGCTCTCATATTGACAAACTGAAATGTGATATTTTATCTGTTGTTGATAAATAATTCCCTCTAATAAGCACATGTCTGTTTTTTCATAATAATTAGAGCATAGGTTCCTTGCTCAAAGAGAGGCAGGAAGCTCTTGATCTGATATTGCACAGCAATGTTATGTTTAAATATATGTGCAATTGTGCCAAACAGTCTTAGATTGAAAGCACTGTTCTCAAATTATTTGTATGATGCATTTGCCATAGGTTAGGTTACATTCCAGGCAGAACTAAACCTAACAAAACCATCGCCCTCCTTTATTAGAGAACATTGTTTAGCCACAGACCACCCGTTTGAAATTTTATCATTCTTTAATTCCATCAGCACAATACTTGACCTTTTGATTTTAGTATCTCTGTACATTTTCAAATTTCCTCCTGAGAGTATTGAATATGGTCCTCCACTGAAACTAGTCAATGTACAAGAAATTCATTTTTATAAGGTTAGAAGTTATAGAAATCAAAACATTCATATTATTATTGTATGTGTTTTTGATTACTGTTATTTTTTTTGTGGAACTTCATTCAAAAGCTGCTCAATTTTCAGATACTGAAGAATGATTTCTTGAGATTAAATGTATGTGTTTTAGTGATTTGTGTTCATTGTCATGTCAGTACTTCTTTTTATCCTTAGAGCTATCAAATTTATCAGTTTGTGTTTATAAGTTGATCCTGTCATAAGAGTGTCTATTACAAGCAGTTGTGAATTGAAGTTTCCATAATTTCCTTTTGTAATACTTTGATTATATTTTACCCAATTTTACCTTTGTAATACCCAATACCAACATATAGGTAAAAACTTTTGTATAAGTAGGGAATATGAATTGACTAATATGAATAGAATCCTTTAGCTAATATTAAATATAATTCACATAATTAATTTATATTACTTATGCTGATTACTGATAGTATGTGCTACATCTTTGTGTATTTTATCTCTCTTATGAGATGTTTGCCATACTTTGTAGACTAAAGCTGAATTAAGGTATCAAAGAATTAATAATAATACTTAGTCAAAGTAGAGCTGTGTGTTTTGGCCTGTGTTGCATATAAAAATAAACAAACAAAGCATCTTGAAATTAATTAATTGGACTCCAACTCTGCCTCATTGGCACTCTGAAGAGTCCAACTTTTCTTTAAATAACTCTGTAACCTTGGTTCCTGTAAAATTCTTTAATTAAAATGGAACTTTTGACTAATAGCTACTCTCTCAAAAGAAAAGAATATACATATAGATATTCATACAAGTGGATGGCAATATTCTATAAATATATATAATAAAATGAGCCCACTATAGTGTTTAAACATTTTGAAAGCTTTCTTAACATTTTGGGTAGGGTTGAATGAGTGTTGCCATTCTAGAGAGGTCTGTGCCTGTGAATCAGAATGTTTCCTATTATTCTTAAATCATGGGGAGATGATAATAAAATTTTGAGATTCTTTGTTGCACATATTATTTCAAGTCCATGATCACTTATATTGCTATTAGAGAGACATGCTAAAGGTGTTTCTGTTGGAGGAGAGATCTTCTTGTGTTCCACAATGCATGTATGGAGATAATCTTAGTCTTCTCCTTAGGGTCGGTGGGTTTCCCCTGTCTTATCTTACCATGAAAGCAATCTGTTATTGAATTATCCTGTGCAATTCTAACAGGTTTTATATGGACATCATGGAAATAGTACACTTCTACTCCTCTGCCCCAGATTAAATGTTAGATTTGTTGACCATCTTAATTCCAAACATGCATCTATCAAATTTACCTATCAAGTTGAGAATAGTTCTAAATTACCATTCTTCAACATTATTATAAAGTGATGGAAATTAAGGTTTTTAGTGTTTTCTTTCCAAAATGTACCTCTACCAAACCAGGGGTAAAATATACTAATGTGTTGAGTACAGGTATATAAGATTTGTCTCATTCAATGTCTGCCAGATCATATCTTTAATTTATGTTCTAACTGGAAAAATTTATCTTCTGAATTGGATTTCTTGTGTAAATATTTTAGTATTAATAGCTTCCACGGTCTTTAGTTGAAAAATGCTACAGAAAAATTATGGATTAAATTTACTAATCATGTCTCTTATGCTACTGTTCTTAAAAAACTTTTGTATTGCTCATTCTATGCATTAAAGTTTGCTTGGAATGATTTAATTGAAACAAAGATTAATACATTCATCTGTTTTATCCTTAAGTAAAAATGCAATTAGGTTTTTGGAACAAATACCCCATTGACAGCTTGTTCCATACTAAAGGTTGCCTCCCGTGCTGTGCTGAAAGCAATGTGGTGTGTTGGTATTCATGTGGCCAGTGTGATGCCGCACATTTATTGTTGAGACTTAGCATCCTTGCACATACACATTGCAGAATACTAAGGGATCTCCTCCAGCTGGAAGACCTATAGTGTGTCCTCCCAATACCAACATATGTGATCATACACTTAGTTCAAACCATCCTATATTAAATAAGGATTTCTAAATTTTGACATTCACATCTATCCATGATTCAAGATTGTTAGAAAACATTTTGATTCTCAGGCTCAGACCTTTCTTAACTGACAGCACTGTTTCTTCCTCACTCAAAATATTAAGCTTTCTTTCATAATATTTGCACACCATAGTAGGCTCATTTTTATTCGTTCTGTTAAATTTTGTGAATATGGTAGGTATTACATTCCACTTGTATATATATCTAAATGTATATCCTTTTCTTTTATACTTAGGTTTTAATGAGTGGGTATCACTTGAAATCTCTATTTTAAGTAAAGAATTTTATTTGAACTCAATGTTGAACTTGTCTTTATACAGGGTGTTCAGAAAGGACAGCACCCCTGTGAGTCCTAAGTATATATTCTATTTTCAAAGTGATAATTAAAAACTACATACCATTGGAAAAAGAAAATTTGGAAGATGGAGCAACAGCTCATAAAGCAAATGCAAATATCACTCATTTAAAGCAACAGTTTTCAAACAGATTAATTTCAAGAAGCGACCCATTGAATGGCCTGTGCGATCACCAGACCTTTCTCTTCTCAATTTTTGTATGGAGTTATTTAAAAAGAAAAATATATAAAAACCTTAGAAATATTGATAAACTAAAAAATAATATTCATAGAGAAATTAGCAATATTGGTTGTGCCACATTGTAAAATGTTATGGCCAGAATTAAACAAAGATGAGACGACTGTATTGCATAGGATGAGAATTATCTTATGAATGTTGTTTTAAAACTTAATCAAAACTTTTAAAATCTCTGAAATTTTCTCTTTCTAATGAAATATAGTTTATAATTATTAATTTGAAAATAAATTATTTATTTAGCATTTACTGGCATGCTGTGTTTTTTGAACACCCTATAATTTAGTTTATTTTAAGACATCTATAGGTGCCTATATTTGGCATCAACAGAAAAAGTAAAATATGCTACCTAGTTCTTGATCCATTGTGTTTCATATGGATAAATTAGAGATTGAGCATGTGTGCAGCAGTTAATTTTCTTTGGAGATAATCCAACATATCTTTATGAAATAGCAATTTGTTTTTTCGAAATACATCTTTCTACAATGCTCAATAACACAAAATTTATCAGGATGGCAACAGTCATCATCGTGGACAAAAGTCTCAGCAAAAATTCTCCAAGGATCACTGTGGACCACTTCATGCTATAAGATTACTTATTACTTATGATCATGAACCTCAAAATTAAATTTCTTTTAGTATAGGGATGGTTGTCATAGAGAGTATCTTGAAAAAAATTCATTGTGGGTTCATGTATGTGCCTTGTAAATATATCAAAACAATCAAGTCAAGTGTACCTCTCCACTTATGAGTTCATAGCAACAGAGCTTTAGTGGCATACAGGTATCTTATGAGTATGAGCTGGAAATTTGTGAAATGTGTGTTAGTTTGGGGCTGCCTTAGCAGTACGTTTACTCTGCATCTCTGACAGCTAGGTACAGTGTGAAATGGGTGTTTGTGTCTGTTTTGTAATGTCATTTTGCCTGATAATAGATATGATTTTCAACTTTCCTGCATAAATAAGTTTATTATATGAGATGAACTATATTAGATTTATTCATTTTTTATCATTAGTAGATACCTGTTGGTTTTTTAATTGCAATGTATCATTGACGAAAGCAATAAATTTGTGTACAAATATGCAGTAGAACTTTTTGTACATGGCATTGAGAAGAAAGAATGAATTTTGAATTCATACCTATATTCTGTATTTATCATATTTCATGATATGCTAGAAATGCGTTTCATTATACTGATTCATCAATGAGAGTTACATGACGAATTTTCTATTAGAAGTTCTTTTTTACAGGAGCTTCTAAATATCAGCAAGAAGCGGCCTAGGACAACCAGCAACAGTGGAGGTAGCCACTCCAGTAGCCCTTCTCCCCCTGCCAAGAGGAGCTCCAATGGAGCCCCTGCACCAGCCAAGCCTGTACAACAGAGGCCGGGCTCTGACTCTGACACAAGCGATGATTCTGACTCTGACTGGGATGGCAAAGCCTCAAGCAAAAAGAAGAAAAAGGTTGGGGGTGAAAATTCATGTTATTTTGGTTACTTCTTAACTTAGCTGTTCATCTGATGACATTGGCCTGCATCTTAAAACTTGTTGCTAAGGTGAAAGGTTTTTAAACTGATTAATGATAATCACTGTCTGTGGAGTTAAAAAATGCCACTCATTTTCTCCTGTCAGGTCAGGTTCTAAAGATATGCTTTGTTATGTATGTTCTCGAAACAATACATAATATAATAGCCCATCAATGGTGCCTGTTATTTAGTGTGGCAAATAGTAGTATGTGTGGCTTACAGTAGAAGAGTGCTTCTAAGGTCAAAGGGATGTAAACATTCTCGCAGGTAACTGCTGGTGCTTGTAATAGGATTTGGTAGCTGCTCTGTGAATTGGTTATTTCATGTAAAGTGTAGCATCTTTTGATTTATTATGCCATAATTGTAGTTTTATGTTTCACATAGTGATCGTTAATCTAGGAAGTTAATGGTATGATGATATAATTACATAATTCCAGTAAGGGCTTGTATCCCTAAAACCTGATGTAACTGAGGAAAATGATTGTGATTTCTGAATTCAGCATAAAAAATAACCTAGACTCATGTATGAAATGTCTGACCTTGAAAATTTTGCTGAACCAGTGTAATAAATTGGTAGGTGATAGTCAAACTTGGATGTCGCAACGAATTGCTGTATGTGAATATTCATGTATGCGGGGCTAATTTTCCTGGTTTAGCAGAATCAAATAAAATTGAATCATTTACCTTTTGAGAAAAGCCTGGGCATAACCATCTCAGTACAAAAGTGTACAACCCATGTTGCAGCCTCCAAAGCTCTTTTTGATATTTTCATTATTGCTGCATGTGTATGCTCTGTTTGGTCCTCAATTTTGGATGGGCTAAAAAGTTTCTCATAAAACGCATTATGAAATGAAGGTGCATTTAATGTTCAAGTAAATAAGATATGTGAATGAGTAAGGTAAGCAGATTTTGCTCTCAATTTTATTTTATTTAACAGTTATATTCTTCAATGTATTTGGCACTTTTGTTGAGCAACTCTATGCCTTGGATCTAAATTCATGTTGTTAGTCAATTTACAATGATTAGATACCTACTTCTAATGGGTGTTGGCTGTATTATCTTCCCTGGTGGGTCCTGGAACTCTTCTTATTACCCATAAGGGGACCTAGGGTAGGCCATAGGCAATATGGTTAAGTTTGTCTATCCTATGCTATGGGGACTGGCGTCGACAGGTGGGCACGGTTAAGTTTCTTCAGCTATAGCTAGGCTTTCAGAACTTCCATCTTTTGTACCCGCATTACTTTTTTCCACCTTCATGCCTTCTTTGCTGATTATTCTTCACTTTTTCTTTGTTAACTTCTGTTTCTAGTCACAGGGAATCTATAGTGGGAACACACCTGTGAATAGATTCCACGTTTTCTGAAGTTTACGCTAAATGGTCCCTTCTTTTTGCTCTCTAAAGATTGCCTTTGGTGCCGCTAGGGAGCTTTAAACTAACCAATAAATACACTCATCCTTCTAATTTATATGAACCTTTAGGGAAATACTTGTTCCTTACTCCTACTTAAAGAGGGATAATTTTTGATAGAAGGTTAGGTTTTCATGAAAAGAAGTCATTCGCTAGTCCCCTTTGCTACTGCTGAGTCAGCTCTAAAACTCCACAATGACTGCTTTCAAGCATGTGCCATTGAGACTCAGACCTATTAATGTCAATGTAATACATCGAAGTGTTGGATCCTCATTATGTTCTGGCCCCAATGAGGTATTGAACTTCATGATGTAACGAGTTGAGGGGTTTTGAAGGGAAAGATAAGAGGTGAAACTTGAACAATAGTAGAAAATTTATCCCAGAACTCCAAATAGTGATGCTAAAAACTTAAAAGTTAGGCTATGGCAATGTTTTCTGTTACAAAACTTTGATAAGTACACAACATGGAGCATTAGATCAGCTAGGTTTGTTATCCTTGGAATTGGAATGAGTGAAATTTTGAACTAATTCCGTTGTAGACATTCCTTATGGGAAATGCAACTACTTTAAATAAACTTTTAGGCGCATCTTCATATTTCCATTGCTTAACGAAGTATTAATGTGAAAAGAGCTGAAGTGTTTTTGTTTGTTCCTTGCAGCCTCTTCCTAAGACGAGAAAGTCCCGCATCACCCGTGCGGAATCTGAATCTGAACCGGAAGAAGGTGAGTGCATTTGAACTGAAGTGAGTCTTTATTTTATTGGCACTTGCTCTTCGAGCTGCTCCTTTTCTCATGTCCATATCTAACCAAATGACTAACACCTTTTAGTGGGGATCACATGCAATAAAAATTGGCTTTATTAATCCAACCCTTTGTAAGCAAAAAATAGACAGTATTATCAAGTCAGTCAAGTTTGTCTAACGTATGATATGGAAATTGATAATCGCAGGAGGATACTGTTAGGTTACCTCAGCTATAGTTAGGCCTGCAGGATTTTTGTCTTACGTGTTCACTTTGCTTCTTACAATTTTCGCACTTCCTTCAGTATCTCTTCTTTGTCTTTTCTACCTCTTCATCTTTAATTTGCCATTCTATGCGCAAGGGATCCTGTGCGGGAACGCGCCTGGTGCAGAGACTCCCAGTTTTCTGTAGTCTATACTTACTGGTCCTTTCTCTTCACTCTCTTCTTTAGGTCACATTTCATGTGGATAGGGCGATTCAAACCATGATTATACTAACAAATTGTTAACCCAATTGATTTAATGTTTTAATTTCATTGAGCATAGCGCATCTGCACACATGCAGAGCGAAAGGCCACGTCTTCCCAGCCTAGCGGGTTCCCAACCACAGAATTGGTCTACCCTGCTGAACTCGACTCTATTAGCCCTCACATTTAGCGTCCATGGACTGAATACTTTACTAAACTAGCGTCCAGTGCATTGAGTGTGCTGGCAGTTAATTTGTAGTGTCCAGTGTGAGCCAAGTTCAGGCAATTGAAATGTTTCCTGAAGCAAACACTGGCCATAGAAGCCTTATGTATACGTGTTTGTAGACTGACTTCATTTTTTGCTGCCGTATTTTTTGTTGCTTAAGGGGACCGGTTCGCAGATTCCCAATGTAGTTTAGAAATGT
>VOMN01086608.1:8527-26619 GCA_014899125.1 Orchestia grillus
GCGACTGTTCTAGTGGGCGACTGTTCTAGTGGGCGACTGTTCTAGTGGGCGACTGTTTTAGTGTGCGACTGCACCAGTGGGCGCATAACTATTATTTTTGTGCTTAAACTAAGAAATAGAATTCGCATGAAAATTTGTTGGTGTTCGGAGCATTCTCGCAAGCGGCTCCATCAAGCTACGGAGAATTGGATGCCCTTGGTCAACACTATTTAATCCAGTCAATTAATTATTTTCTAAATAATAAGAAACTCGTTAATTTTATCATATTCATTCATTGTGAGCAAAGTTTTTGACTACCAATGAAAAAGACCTCAATTTTTGAAGAATTTTTCAACGGTACACGTGACAGCCGAGCGTCAGAGCTGAGGATTCTCAGACAGGAATACACAACTACAAATGTACAGTGGTGTCCTGCACAGAGCGCTAGATCGGTTCCTGCTAACAATCGCTCTAAAGTCGTCCCCCGCGTAGAGCGCTGGATCGATTCCAGCTAAAAATCGCTCAACTGTCGTCTCCCGCGTAGAGCGCTAGATCGGTTCCAGCAAACAACCGTTCTTAGGTCCTCCTTCGCAAATTGCAGCATCAACGAGAACAAGCATCAAATAGCACAGGAAAAATATACGTTAGAGAAATAGTTAGAGCGTGATATAAGAATCAAATATGAAGATAGTGCGGCTGCTTGCAGGAACCTGATCTAGCTCTCGGTACAGCTGGAGACTGTACACGACATGTTCATCATCGTGTAGTGTGAATTATATTCTCGTTTAAAGCTGTCCAATTGACTTCATACAATAATTATTGATCAAAATCTTCAAATTCCATCATGCTAGAACAGAAGCCTGGCACAACAACATCTTCGTCAGCAAAACTGCAACTGTGAAGTGCCTTCGAGAGGGCAGGACACACCTACACACCCGCCAACTTTCCAATTTGACGAGCTCGAAGAAATCACAGGGGGTTTGCCGGCCGAATGGACAGTCGTGTTGCCACGGA
Organism: Orchestia grillus; assembly: GCA_014899125.1. NCBI lineage: Eukaryota > Metazoa > Arthropoda > Malacostraca > Amphipoda > Talitridae > Orchestia > Orchestia grillus. Next base: position 9,521 of record VOMN01086608.1, read on the forward strand.
GATTTGGGAAGCCGGTAAAGGGGCAGTGCGCGTCACATCCAAAACAGACGCTCTCTATTCATCAAAGACTGGCCGGCGGAAATACGGAAATGCCAGTTGTCGAGCAGCGATCTGACGCATTTCCTGCAGCATTGGCGTCACGGAACGACTCCTACCAACGCGGAATGCCAAGCAAATGATCAGCGAACCCTGAGTTCGCTCCCCATCGGGACGCGGAGAACTTTTCTAAGGCTTCGTTGACGCGTCGCAAGGCTTCATTTCTCAGGGCTTAACAGACCTACGAGAGGTGTCTGAATTGGTGTATCTTTAGGGAGAGGTGTCTGAAATGGTGTATCTTTAGGGAGAGTTGTCTGAATTGGTGTATCTTGAGGGAGAGTTGTCTGAATTGGTGTATCTTGAGGGAGAGTTGTCTGAATTGTTGTATCTTTAGGGAGAGGTGTCTGAATTGGTGTATCTTTAGGTAGAGGTGTCTGAATTGATATATCTTCAAGTACAGGTGTCTGAATTGATGCATCTTCAAGTACAGGTGTCTGAATTGATGCATCTTTAGGAACAGGTTTCTGAATGGACACTTCTTCAAACACAGCATGAAGACTTAGCCTTCTATCTCTAGTACACGTGTGGTATTTTGCACGTAGATACGATATTCGCACAATTCTGGTATTTTTTCAAAAAAATGTATCACTCAGCTTGTAACCGGTCTGGACTGAAAAAATTCTACAATTATTTTAATGTTGGAATGATTTTTCTTCCTCCTGAGCATCGAATTCAGACGTCGATGCGTGCCGAGGGGTTTGATGAACAGTGTTATGACGACATTTGTACTCTGCTGAAATAACGAGTTTCTGAAGCTCTATTTCACGTGCAGGATACTTATATTGCTTTGGAGATTTTCATTTACGCAAATATTCGTGCGTCCCCACACCATTAAGTTAATACCGGCTTGTTCGTAACTTATTTTTATCATCATTGCTCTATAACTATGGTCAGTTTCCCTGATTATAAAAGTTAACACTTATAAATCACCATTGTTAATAAAGTACGCAACTTCTCGTTCGCATTACCAAACCTGTATTTTTGCGGAGCAAATTTTGACATCAGAAAAACGTAATGTACGAACGAGTAGAATTTCCTGTTGAGGAAAAAAGCAGCTCAAAGTTAAACTATTTTAAAGGAACTTGCATTGCACCTCGCGATCTATTCTCCTCCCTCCGTGCTGCATTTTGCGAACAAAATCGAAGACTTTTGTGTGCCTTGGAAGCATGGAAGACGAAAAAGCCGCCTCCTGTTGACTCACTGAGGTCGTCAACGAAGTCCTGGGGTAAGTTCGTGACCGGAGAATGCGTTTTGCAGTCCAACTTTAACCTCGTCTCTCTTTGTGTACGCAAATTCAAGTCCCGCGCTGGTAAAAACAGAACAGCGAGTCTGCATCCGAGTTCTTCGGGGGCCGGGCTGTGTGACCGCGTCAACCGTGAGAATACGATGGATTTGCTCCCGGGAGTGACTTTGTATCTCCTGACCTGAGCGAGCTCTGACAATGGCTGGAGAAGGTTTCGACCTATAAAACCTTGAATAAATTATTCAAGATGGCGTTCATAAAAACAGCGAAGAGATTCGAAATGGGTTTTCGGATAGTTTTAAAGATTCAATTGACTCTGAGAAGTCCGCCTCGGTGTATGCGCTTCAAGTTACTCGAAATACCGCACATGGGCTGCATAAATAATGTAGTAAGAGCTGCATGGAAGTTTAATTACGTCAGAACGTGCGGAAATGCGCGTAAGATTTCTGTTTTATTAAAGGCTTTCATACAGTTCGCATAACTGTAGATGTCACATTAGTCTGCCACTCGTGTACCCATTCTGTTGGGGGTGGGGAGCTGTCGGTGAAACGTGGTTTTTGCCGTCATCAGAGCCCTTTATTTAAAAAACTCGGCGATTGAAACAGTAGCTACAGTAAATGAGAATTGTTAGTTCTCGACAAAAGGTAGTCGCCACACATCTTTTATTTTCCGAAACAGCTAGCTTATCGCCGGTGCCGCTGAAATCGAGCTGAAAAATAGCAAACAAATTACAAGTGCAAGTTTTTTATTACAAAAGCTATTGATGCGATGTATTAATGTGCTTTGCTCTACGTGCTTAAGATATGATTGAAAACTTTGATAACCGTTGCGTGCCATGAAACCAGCAAAATTAATATATCTTATCAATTCCTTTGTAATCTATCACACTATCTATTAAAGTAGTGTTTTAAAAAAGAGGCAGCCTTCCTCGTGATGCCACTTCCACTTCCTCGTGATGCCACTTCCACTTCCTCGTGATGCCACTTCCAATTCCTCGTGATGCCATTTCCAATTCCTCGTGATGCCATTTCCGGCTGACACATGCAGGAACCTCGGCTGTAAGCAGAAGGGATGCAGCACTCGTACGAGAGCTCCCCACTCGCAGACCACAACACCAGGCAGTGCTCGCACAGCGGACTCGTGTTTTGACCGCCATCCTCTCCGAGGTGTCTGGCGGTCACCGCACTCTCGCAAACTGAACCAATGTTTCTCATTAAAAGTTCTGTAACTCTAATTAATTCAGTCCAAGAATTTAGCTAAGTAATTGTCCAACTAGGCAAAACAGAAGCCAAACTTTAGCTTTAGCCTCGTAAGGGGGACTCGCTGAAGATCGTTTGTGTCTCTCGCACGCTTGTGATCATTATTATTTAATGGCTTTTGGTAATTTCTGCCTGCAGGCCCTGTGTAGAAGCTGTGTAGCCACCTAATCAAGATATGCGATGATTTCATTTTTATTTAATCCTACATAGGTCGTACTTCTGGAGATAAGATATGTATTTCTTCGTTTCAAGAACTACTTACATATGCGATATAAGGTGTCGCTAAAAGAATTGTTACGGTTTTATAGACCAGGAAATAATTCTTAAATATCGCATAATTAAACAGCGCCTTATGGAATGTCGCGTTAAGAATCTTGAATCCAAGTAAAATATAAATACGTTAATAACATTCGTAACATTCATTGCAACAAAAACTTATGCACGTTCTTACGATCCACGAATGTCACTAGCCCCCCATGGAACCACTGCCCGGTGAAGTGCCTGGAGAAATCGAAGAAGTGTACTATCTTTTGCTACCTTATTGATTAAAACGATTAAACCGAGAAAATTGCTCAACTGGCGCGCCTTCGTCGCATTCAGAGCCGCACTACTGCTACAATTATTGTACGAAGGGAACTAACGTTTCTTCTAAATTACGATATTTTCTCAGCCTTATTCCACAGCCAACTCAAACTACCAATTCACAAAATTCGAAAGATGCGCCTTGTAGGGCTCTGTTCCAGCATCAACTGAACATCAATGAAGTTCACAACCACGTCATATTTGGTGTGGGGACCCGCACGGTCGGAAATTATTTTGACCCCATCGGTGAAGTGCCGGACCCTGGCGCGCTGTATCAGGTGGGCGAGCCTGTTCTGTCTACGCCTCGCGCTCCCTCAAGGTCTGGAGCGGCGCGTGTAGGCCTGAGTCAGAGGGAATGAAGGAAGAACTTGAATATTTTCATCCCCTTGCCAAGTTTGTGCGAGGTCGTTTTTTCGTTTTCTTTCAAGTAGAACGGTGCTTTAGTATTTCTCGCTAAATTTAACACTTGTGGTATACGAATTATATATTAGAATGTTACCGTCATGTAAGAGTCAATTTGGCATTTGTATTATTTGTCTTTTATGAAGTGAAACACAGAATTATGCATGTCAATTAAATGACTATACGTATGTTTGAACATTGTATTGCAAGTGAATGAAATCTAAAGGATATTGAATGTTAAATTTAAAAGAATACGATATGACAGAACTTTTGCAGACTTAGTTTGGCTGCGCTTAGCTGAAATCAAAGAAAACTATTCGGACCATTTGCGACCCGTTACGTGTTCCAGTGGGAAAATAAGCTCCCCAGACAAAAAATTAGTCACCTGCTACTAATGTGGTGTATGTCCTCCTCGACCAGTAATGGCAGCAATTCTGCGCGGCATTGAGTCTACAAGTATCCTAATGTACACCTGGTCGACTTGAAACCATTCTTGCATCAACTGATCTCGTAGCGCGGCCGCTGTACAGGGACGATCTTCTCGACGTCTAACTTTTGATAACAGAGCATCATTTGTTGGTTCATTTTTTGTGGGGTGCGGACACTGGGTATGTGATGATGAACCAGCTGGTTGCCAGCGGCAGTTCTGAGGGGAGACCGCAGCACAACGATAGGATCAGCTCTCAGCTTAGGGCTTCTCTGTGACTGAGATTAACTTGACGAGGATGGAACTGCATCGGCGAAATTGAGCCGTATATTGTTTTAATTAAGAGCCGACAGCGCGGGCTGCTCTACCTCGAATGGCCACGAAAATGGTTTTGATTTTGGTTCAGTAAACCATAATGCGATGAGTAAGAACTCTTCCCTGCTTGACGCTCAGGCAATTTAAATGCATGCATATCATAGGATATGCTAAATTCCTCCGAGAATGAATGGGTTTTTATAAGAAAAAATTCAATGCGATCAAAGAATCGTCTGAGTTGAATGGAATTTAACACTGAGACTCGGAAGAGTGATGAATGAAACATTACCATGATACAGCACCTTCGCAATTATGAAATACGTATTTCTATTCCTATTGGTCATTTGTACAATACTCGTTCAGTTGATAAGATTTCTTACTCGTAACGATTAGGTCACCAGACTCCATATTAAAGTAATCTATATATTAATACGCTTGTACCTACCTGTCTACCGTTCCGTCACGCTTCGCCACTTTTCAAGTGAAACTTCAGGTCTCCAGCGAAGTATCCTGTATACGGGTTGCATGTTTTGCTATAAAAAGCCAGTCTTCGCGGCACATTTTCAGTTTCCCTAATAGAGTTCAAACTACTCGCATCATCAAGACGAAACTTGCTTCCAAGACCGGACTATCTCTGCCCTGAACCTTTAACCTCTGTCCAACACTTGAGAGGACCACTTCTCATGGGCTGGTTTATCTAAAGTTGGTTTATCTAAACTTCCGTGAAATTTTCACGGGTCCTGCTAGCAGAAATATGGAAGAAATTTATAGATGGAATAGCGAAAAAGTTACACAGGGATCATTTTGCTAATTTGCTAAACGTACTGACTACACACAGGTCACCGTGCACACTCTGACTACCCACAAGTCAAGACCAGCGTAGTTCACACCTAAGGCTATTTTGCGCCTCCAAGAGTCCCCCGTTCGTGCCTCGGTCCCAGCCCGGTGCTATCACGGGCCCTAAATACGCTCGCGGAAACTGCATAAACTTGAGCCAAGAAGTGAGACCTCACGACCGGAACGGAGTTCAAGACTGGGCAGAATTTCAGGGCTCTGGAAAGCGCAACTGGCGGGGAGCCCAGCCAGCGACCCAGCGCCCGCTGGCTTAGAAAAACACCCCCCAAAATCAATTACAAACGCAGACGACGGACTACACCGCCGTCTTCTGCATTTGCGTCTCTCTTTCTCCTTAAATGTTCCCTTAGGAAATTCAAGAGAGCGCGTGAATGGCGCCGTAACGGGCTCAAGTGGTCCGCTCTTCGCGGGTCCGCATTAACGCAGGGTGCATGAAAAGCGAAATATTTTCCAACAGAACTCTAAGGCAACGCGCTCTAATCTCAAGCACGACACAGAGTATCGTATTATTCTCAAGGGCGATCAAGGGAACAACACGATTATGTGCGATGCGATTTATTTACATCGGAGTAAAGAAAATTTTGAATGTCATGTTTGGAGTTCTCAAAAGGACTTCTCATGAAGTTCACATCAATTGCCGTCTATGGTAGGTGAAATGATCGTGCTAGTGTAAAAAGGGGTAGAAAAGTAATTTAATTTTACTCCTAACAGTAATTACATCTACTTAATCATCGCACGCCGACGGTTTCCCATACAGGAAGTTTTTTAAAGTTATCAATGAAGCAGATCTCCACGGCTACACTCGACGGGTCTCGACGAACGGGTCTCGACGAACGGGTCTCGACGGACGGGTCTCGACGGACAGGTCTCGACGGACGGGTCTCGACGGACCGGTCTCGACGAACGGGTCTCGACGGACGGGTCTCGACGGACGGGTCTCGACGGACTCTGAATTGGCGGAGTCGTCGCTCCAAATTGGCAAGAGTCGTCGCTCTGAATTGGCGGAGTCACCACCTCTACCACTCCCAATTTCATTCCCCACGCTGGGTCACGGCCACTTGAACTAAGGTCGTGCTGTGCGTCACAAAACATTAAGCTCCTCACCAGCTCCAAGAATTACCCAAAAGTCGTCATTGTGAAGGGTTCCCAGCAGCCCTGTTGCAGGGCCACCGTCCGGCATCCATGGCCCACATCTCGCCCAGAAGTCACGTCATGTCTCGGGCTGATAATCATCTAATTTTCCCGACGCAGGAGCTAATATCAGTCAAGGTCTTTCGTAATTTGGTGGATGGATCCTGGGGCCACATTGTTCTTCGTCCTATGGAAAATTCTTAACTTTATTAAGGAGGAAATGAGAGTTATGGAAGAAATTAACGAGGATCATTGGAGATAAATGACCCTAGCAAAAGGAACTTGGTTTTCACGACGATCTCCGAGCTATGTTGAGACGAAAGTTCGGGATCCCAAAAGTGGGGAATTAATGTAACGCTAATACATACCGTACCAATATCTTTAGCTTAATTTAACATTTATACGTTTCCGAAAGGGCAATTGAAAGTTTTTAAATAATATTGAGTTAGGGAAAAACAAAAACATTTTGTGTTTTCTTCCGGCAAAACAAACTTCTAAAAATTTGGTCACCAACGGTAATGATTGTACGATGTGGTTGTCTTGATGCAAATCATTCACATTTCGGAAGTGAATGAAATTATTCTCCTGCTCTTGCGCTACCTCACTCTTCCACGTAGCTTAGAGAGAAGTCTCGTGATAATCCAATCAATCCACAGGCGTTTCGCAAAAAATTACCTTACTGCAAAATACAAAAATACATGTAGTGCCAATGTAATTCATGATCACGCACGTGCGTGCGCTGCTTCTGTTGAAGAAAGCTTTACTTTCCTATCAGTTACGATCTCTGCTTCCCCCAAATTTCGGGGACGAAGCTAACATGAGTTTTATTCTAGTCAATTTGGGCAGATTGAATTCTTTTGTGTATCCCACATCGCTTTGGAATCCCGCTCGTATTTTTTCCGGAAATGTTGCAGCTAATAATAAATACATTTTTTTCTGGTGGTTGGTTCCAGCTGCGCGGGGCGTACGAACATTATCCTTCAAAACTATTGGAAAAAACTCCTGACTCGCAAAATTGCCATTGATTGGAGGCCACTACCTGGAAACTGCAGTCCTGGCCAGCCCAGCGGCCTCCACAGGGGCAGACAGCGCGCCGGCGACCGCGGCCACCAGCCATGCAAAATGACCTTCATTTCCAGCAGCGTGAAGTCCAGGTTCCCTCTGTTGCTGTGCCACAAAATCCTACTCGATCTCGTGTTGTGCCGGACTGCTGATGTTGCTCGAATTCTGAATTTTGTTCCATTCCCCGTGGGGATGTAACTGCGCTGAGAGAAATGATCGTTTAAATGTATGCACCTTATAGGTGCATAAATACTTTTTTAATAAAGATGCAGTCATGATTAGAATTAAAATTAAAAGTTATTAAAATTCAAATTTCTATGATTATCCTTTATTTTTTCTTCCCTCTCCATCTTAACTTGCTGCTTTTATGTCCTGGGAATCCTGTGTGGGAACACACATGTGTATGAATTCCACAGTTTCTAAAGTTCATGCTAAATGGTCCTATTCGCTTTTTTAGATCACATTTCCCGAGGAAATCAAGTTTTAAGACAACTGGTAATCCAACTTATGCACAACACTACATAAAAACAAACTAACGCAATCTTACGAAATCGAACAGATTTTGCGATCTCGGGGAAATATTAAAACGAAATTTCATCTTTCTTTGACAGAGTAAATCCTTGCACCGTCGAATCTCTCACTCTGTGTCGTCCGTCAGGCGTACACCGAGCGTCTCTGTAATTTGAAGCTTGAAATTTGTCGCCTGTGTCCCTAAACGGTGTCGGAGCACCCAAACTTTGGCGGGAACTTCACGAGGCGCGCGTTTTGGTGCGTGGCAGCGTTGGAAATGTTCAACGTACTGTGGGGCCATGCTAGCCACAAGTGGTCTGTTTCCGATTGTTGTCGGCCCTCAATTTTGCTGTGCTAGCCACATGTGGTATGTTTCCGATTGTTGTCGGCCCTCAATTGTGCTGTGCTAGCCACATGTGGTCTGCTTCCGATTGTTTTAAGTTGTCGATTCCTACCATTTGAGTCAGTTGGTAGTTGAAGATTCTTGTGAAAAGGCAAATTATTTCTCAGTTGTATTTTATGTCTTCTATCGATGTGAACTGCCTCTATGAGCACAATTTCTGACTCGACATTAAAACTCGGAGAAAAAAATCGACTTGGCTATGAAAAGCAAGCGCGCACTGATGCCTATCATATTTTTTCAGTAATAATGCTCGATTTTATCGTTGCGTGAAGTAATTCTTTTGATGTGTTAACACAATACAAATATCAGATGGCGAGCAAATATTCGAATTTTGACACATGAAATCAAGAATCCCAGCCTTGTTGAAACTTGCCCAACTATAGTCGAAAACATACATTCTCGCATGACCTATTCCGGCAACCGAGTTCGCGTCCCTGCATTCAGTAGCGCTTGTGAGCTCATCCACAACCTACAAATTTCATGGAGCTTTTTCCTCACTTTGGTTTTTTGAAAGCAGAAAGAAGTTAGGTTAGAAGAATTCAATCGCCGACAATTTAAAATTTCCCAGGAAGGAAGCAGCATGATTTTAAAAGTTATGCTTCGTCTGACAGACGTCGCTCGACCGACAGACGCAGAGTTGAAATGGCGTTCGTTTCGTGCCTACATTTTTGTGACGGCCAGGCGAGTGCTCGCTGTCACGCATAGCATTGCAAATTGATGCCGAGCTCATGCCGAGCTCATGCCGAGCTCATGCCGAGTTCATGCCGAGCTCATGCCGAGCTCATGCCGAGCTCATGCCGAACTCCCCCGCCTCTCTTTGAAGTGCATCTGTTTTAGACCTTTTACCGTTTCTTTTCTAGTGTTTCAACCTTGTTCTAAGCAAGTTAGTTCATTGCGTGTTGTGCATTCAAATACTCGTGATCACCAGTCATTTTAATACGACCACTCACATGTGTCTAACTGTAAAAGCGCTCTTTGGAGTTGGACGTTCAAGCGAGGACTGACCAAGAAGTTTGGTAAGTGTGTGAATATTTATTAAATTATGAACATTAGCATTTCCGTTAGTAATGCAAATTTAGAAAGATGCAAAAGAGGTCCAGTTATGTGGAATTTAGACAGTTTTCGAAGACAGCTGATGAATAGATGGTTTACGAATAGATGGTTTACGAATAGATGGTTTACAAATAGATGGTTTACAAATAGATGGTTTACAAATAGATGGTTTACGAATAGATGGTTTACGAATAGATGACTTACGGATAGATGGTTTACGAATAGATGGTTTACGAATAGATGGCTTACGAATAGATGGTTTACAAATAGATGGTTTACAAATAGATGGTTTAGGAATTAATGGCTTACGAATAGATGGTTTACGAATAGACAGTTTACGAATAAATGGTTTACGAATAGACGGTTTACGAATAGACGGTTTACGAANTTACGAATACATGGTTTACGAATACATGGTTTACGAATACATGGTTTATGAATGGATGGCTTATGAAAACATTCATAAGCAATAACAACTGGGTTCATTTTTCGTCGTCAAAGTGTAATTCATTCAACCTCTTCAGCCGCCGCCAGGAGGAGTTTGCAACGCAGTTTTATTTCCCCATGCCATAGGTTTCGTCAAGTAAATAAATGTATAAAACCAGGTGCATTATTTTCCATAGAACCCGAAATTTCGTCCGCGTTCGCGTATCCGGACGTCGGCCAACGAGCTCGATTTTCTCGTTGACTCCGAGAGCTCGAAGCCCTGAAATCCTAGTCAGGTCACAAGATTTCCATCTGGTGCTCGGCTTGTCAGTTAGGTAAGAGTTATTCCAAGTTGTCTATTGGAAGCAGGAAAGTTGGCCCCGGCATTTCTCAGGATGCAGACCAACTTTCAAAACTCGGCCGTGTTGAGGTGCGGCCTCAGCGACAGCTTCACGATATATTGCTTTTCGTGATGCCAATACCGCGTTCGACACACACCAAAATTCTCAAAAGTCCACGGCAGCCCAGCCACTTTTTCAGAAAGCCCACTTGCTGAGTGAAATTTTTGTTTGCGCTTAATTTTGTTCCTGTTCGTTTGAAGAAAATGCCGGGAAGTTTGAGACGTAAGCGAGCTTACAAGTAAGTATTCGACAAATTTCACTTTGATATTTATGCTATGATTTTTTGAGTTTCAAAATTCAGGGTATTTTTAGCCCTATTGACATAACCTGATTCGAAGGCATGCAAATTGCATCTCGTGTAATAAATACTCCGTAAGCTTCTCTAGCTCCTCCTTTACTGCTGCTGCTGTTGTTTTGCAGCTGCTGTTGTTGTTGTTGTTTTGCTGCTGCTGCTATTGTTTTGCTGCTGCTGTTGTTGTTTTGCTGCTGCTGTTGTTGNTGCTGTTGTTGTTGTTTTGCTGCTGCTGTTGTTTTGCCTGCTGCTGTAGTTTTGCTGCTGCTGCTGAGTTGCATAGCAAGCGTAGGAGACCTTCAAAGCCAAGGTTATGACGCCTGAACTCTAAAATATTCTAATTTATGTCATGTCATTTCACGTATTTTGAGTTCTTCTACAGCAGATTTTAAGAAATAGAATTCTGACTCACGCATTGTAAAGTTTTTACTGCTATGCAAGCTTTAGCTTACATGAACATCGACCCAAAATGTCTGAGCATTGCTACTCTGGCTATCCCTAGTGCAACTCCGCCATAACTGCATACGGAAGGAAGCCTGCGGAACACTTTTACAAGAGCAGCGCATTCAACGTAACTGAGTTGGATAACCTTACGAAAATTGTTGAGTCCCTCACTAGGGCATTTTTGAATCCCTCACTAGGGCATTGTTGAATCCCTCACTAGGGCATTGTTGAACTCTCACTAGGGCATGCACAAATACATTTGCATGCATTTTATCCAGAATGCATTTTATCGTTTCAAATGACGTTCACTGACGATGTAATTTTACGAAACAACTGGTCTGACTGTCAATATGTGTTTATTATAGCAACGATTGGGCTTCGTTTTTTTACTCGCGCCTAACGCTGCCTTCAGGACGACTTTCTGTCTCGCGGCTGAATTTTTAGCAGAACCTAGGCAGCAAATCTCTGTCCAGCAGGGCGAGCGAAAACGTAAACTGAAGGAAGCCTGGAGCTGGAGCGACGCACCGCCGCCAACGTGCGAGAGAGAAGGCTCTCAGATGCGACCAAATGCGCATCGCACATCGGAATGCCTTCCTTTGCCCAATTCTGCTCTCTTGGGAAAAACTTTCCAAAGATTTAACGATGTTTGTACTCACGTCTGTTGAGAAGTAACCCTTTATTGCAGAAATTATTTCACGTTTAGCATATTTCATTTTATTTCATTTTATACGTACTTGTATTTCTCTTGAAGGCACAGTTGCCAAATCATTTGATGTGAAATATACAATAAAAATAGAACTATACGGCGAGCGGGTTGGCTGCGTTTCTGTTTAGCCAAACGCATTACCTATGTAGAATTAATTATACTGAATGTATCGAATTTAGTACATGAGACTATAAAAGTTACATAGCTTAATTGCATTTTCTTATTTCGGTCTGGCCAGTATGCATACTGCTAATAGCCAAATTGGCGTATGTGAAGTTCTCCAGCTGTTGTTCTGAACTCGCTGAACTGTTGTTCAGTTCATTAAAACCCCAATAATTTTCTTAACATATGAGTCATGTGAACTTCATTTTCGATTCACGGAGTGACTGCATACATGAGTGTTCGAATACCTGTGTACGTAAATCGTTTCATTCGAAACAAACCATGACTCATTTCTCAAGAGCCAGTTTGAATGCACGTCGACAGTCGATGATTGCAAGCACTTTTTTTCATCTGAACAGCGGCCGAACACCAGACTGTGTCAGCAGGCTGTTCAGCTACAGTACGAGTTCTCCGCTTTGTTGAGGACTTTCGGTCGGTTTGATATTTCTGTTGCTCGGCTCAGATGACGGTGATTAGGATGCAGAGCCACACTCTCACAATTGAGTCTCGAGCGCAAAGCTCATTTGAAGATCTGACGGCTGCAATCAGCCTCTCGTGTAAATAATGAAAAAATGCCCCACCAGCATTTCTATTTCACGCTCACACAATAGCTGACCTAGACAGCGGGGCGCGCGTATTAAGTTACATTGGAATTTTTTAAAGCAATTCCCTTGAATTTTAAAGGTGAAATAAAAGATGTTTTTAGCTTACGTTTTCGTCAATTACTGGTAATGCCACGAGTTTCCCTTAAGTGTCAAATTGGAAGATTTGAATCTGTCAGGGAAAATATCAGTGACAGCATTACTGAACGCCCTCGTAAAAAATAAAGTCTCAATTCTTCAGTGTGATAAAAACTATCTACGATCTCCTTCATTATTTTACAAATGGTCGATATTAATGGGGCTTGTATTAAATTCCTGACCCTAACTGATGCACCTAAAGTTTTAATTATTAGGGTGCGGAAATGCTTAGCACAGTCCTCGGAAGCGTTGGAAACTTGGACGATTTTCCGTGGTCCGTAATCAAAAACTCATAAAGGATATGCGCATGGAAGCCCGGAGAACTTTAATGACCGAAATTTTATCTGCTTAGCAACAGCCCTTGGGCGCAAGAACACCCACATGAATTGCTCTAATTAAGCCGCTCAGCCAGCACTAAAGATCGTACCTCGCATTTCCACCCGTTTTCAAGGTGCAATTCGAGAGCGCAGGAAATGGTTTCCTCCGTCGCATGCAGGAGAGGAGACCATTTTTCCTGGTCAAACGTGAAAAATGTTCCGTCTTTCACTGATGCTTTCGAGGACAGTCTCACCGGCCACACGTGCCTAAGCCTTCGCCCGACGCCGAGTAATGCATGTGACGGATATGCGCCCCGATTATTTTTACTGTCATCAAAACGCTCGCTGCAGGTGTGGTGAATTGATGCAGGGGTGAACTCGCCTGTGCCTTCAGTCCTTCAAGTGATGCAAATGAGTGTTGGTAATTAACCCGTTAACAATGAATTATTTTGGCGCTAAGGCTGCATTTAACTTCATATGAAAACTAACAGCAGCCTCATGCGTACAAGCAAAAAAGAACAAGGTTGCATTTCCCTTTTAACGACAAATTAGCAGATCCTTATTCGACAGGACCATATGGTCCTAATAGGAGTTAAAAGGTTAAGGTGAGTGAATTCAACCTTGATTTTACATTAAACTTCGAGTTCATTTTTGCTCCATGGGAAGCCCAGAGCCCACAAATGATCCCTACTATATATTTACAGCTCAACTGAACTGTTTTTGGGGCTGAATAAAGAAGCAGGACGACGGAAACTGCACGATGGAGGTGAGGAGCTCGCAAAGAGAAGTTTTGTGGGTTGGCTTGATGGCTTATTTAGGTTTGCGGTACCGGACAGGATGAGCTCAGTTATGAACCCTCTTCAGTTCCCTATTCAGCTATGAACCCTCTTCAGTTCCCTCTTCAGTTATGAACCCTCTTCAGTTCCCTCTTCAGTTATGAACCCTCTTCAGTTCCCTCTTCAGTTATGAGCCCTCTTCATCCTACTCAGGATGAGTACCTCTTTTGCTGCCCCGCTTTCTTGCGTAAGCTGAGAAATAATTCCAGTTCTGTAGAATTTTTCCATAAATAGCCATTTTAAAAATTTGTTCTCATGCATGGATAGTGAAATACTTAACGGGTGACAATAAAAAAGTGGTGATAATTTTTCTGTTTTAGTGGCGGAGAAATATAACTCCAATTCAAAACTTTTATACCAACGCGTAAATGTTACACACTTAGTACAATAGAAGTCAAATATCAAACCAGTGTGCCATTTTTGAACAGAACTGAACTGAGTGAATTCTTCGCCCAGAAGATGAGTACGGACAAACTGTATGCCACCGATACAAATAAAAATCCCGAAATTGTTTTGAAAAACGGGGTGTCACAAAAAGTCTCAATTGAAGGATTGATGAAAAAGTATTAGTAGAAAATCGTACACATGAATCTCGTATTATATAACGCAACAAAACATGTGAGCAAAAATCGACACATAAAATTTGTTCGTCGTAAACAATTAAAATAATTATACTACCCTTGACAAAAGCTTTACGATTAGTTTTCAATCCCAAGTCTTAGTGACACTCTGTAGTAGAGCTCCCAGAGCTGAAGTGCTCAATTTACATTCAAATCTCGACATGAAAACGAAAATACAGTGTAACGATACTTGACAAAACATGCGTGCGCCGTAAATGTAAAGGTTTTCCCAATTGGTGAAGAATGGGCAGGTGCTTGTGGTCCGTCATTTCCAGAGGCCTTCAGAAACAAAGAGTTGGTGCAAATGCAAGGTCAAACTAAGGTTTGGTAAATATTCTAACGCTCCGTACACATTTATGCTTTCCAAAACACGTCAAGCTTTCGGTACGCTACGGTGGACCTGCATATGAATTCGTTAATCTTTTTGAGTTGAAAATAAATTAATTCGATGTTCATCAAAACCAGGCTTGTATTCGTCGCTCTGCCAGCAGCACGAGCGCTGTTGTTTCTAATATATCGTTCAATAATGTTTTGTCCGCACTGAGAGTTACTGTTTTATTATTGTGCATGCTGCTGCTGCCGCCTTCAACTTTGAACTGCACTTTTCCTAAAAACGTTATAGTTTTTTTGAGGCTGGATATTTTCACTTTTATTAGGGAAAAGCTCATTCAGCATCGACGTCCATAAGAACAAGTCGCACGTGAGAGGAAATTCAAGGAGCAGGTTTGCCTCGACTCAAGTCTTTAGGAAACCTTGATAAAACGCTAGACAAGGAAACCCACCAGCTCAGTCTATCTTGGTGGCCACGATTTTCTTCGGCCTGATTTCCTTGAAATAAGGTACTCTGAAGTACACCTCTTGTCCATTACGAAAACACCTTCGCAGCAGAAAAGCCTTCCGTGATAACAAAGTTATTTTGAACGAACGAACAGCGGCTGTTCTTCGAAATGTGGATGTTTTGCGTGAAAGCGAATTTTCTTGTTTCATTTTGAGAATTTTATACTGAAAGAATTAGTGTTAGGAGGCCTCGGTAAAGCTTTTTTGCGAAGAGCAGAATATGCGCATTGAGTTTCTTCAGTAGCTGCATATCTTATTCTAGTTGCAGGGTAAAGTCATGGGGCTTAAAATGATGAATACGTCATTGCTCACAGAAGAAGAAGAAGGCACTGCATTTGTACAAATACAAGAAGCAGCGCTTGACGATAAAGTATAACTTGTACCTAACACGTAATTAATTTAAGAAAATTGTACAAAGCCATCTCTTCGAGTTTGTGTATTGTTTTAATCTGTATTAATATGTCTGTAAAATCTCGTGACTCTCGCTGCTTACTCTTGATTTTTGAGATATATTCGTGTGAATTACCAATCGTAAATTAGCTCTTGAGGCACTTCAGAAATCAGGATACGTTACACTTCTTCCCCAAAAAAATAATGAATTCACTTAGCGTTGATTCCTACTAATTGTTTCCAAAAACTGTAGAAATTGAACTGGATTGCCTTCTACGTGCTGCTGTCAAACCAGTAAGGAATTTCCTTCAAATATGAAGAACATGGAGGTGATGCTGGAGCCTGAAAGGGAGAACCGTCAACGGAAACACTCACGCACAGAACGCAAAAAACGAAGTACTTTGAACGCGATTCTCCATGCAAGAAAAATATCATGTCGACAACATTCTCCGTGAATTCTCCGTGAATTTCAAAATGAAGGATTTTGTTGTCACAACTTTGGTTATTCTATTAATTTTCTTTCTAATCTAAAATAACTTATTCGAGTAATGATCACAAATTTGATGAAAATTTGGAAACTTGTATTCCTGTATGTTAGTGCTTTGGTTGCGTTAGATTAGATGATCGTGTGTACCATACACGAGTCTCATCAGGACCGAAGTGGTGTAATGTTTGTTCATTGCAAGCGAGACGCCTTTTGTTTATCTGGCCAAATTCCATAAGCGTTCTATGCCGGGAAATCGAGTTTGACAATTTCTACATATGATATTTTCTGCACATTTCTGCACATGATATTTTCTGCACATGATATTTTCTGCACATATTTTCTGCACATTTCTGCACATTTCTGCACATGACTAGCTTCTGTGAAGTTCACGCTGCTCGTGCATGACGCTGTCCCAGAAATGAATCTCAGCCAATCGAAAACGTAGAAATAAAACTTGTTCTTAAGTTCTTAACAGCAAATTACGAAAACCTAATAACCATCGGGAAGATTTCGGGATGATATTTTGCAGCTCGAAATGATCCAACCCAACTTAAGGGACTCTTGCTGTTTGACTTTCATTGTAAAACACTCGCACCCAGCGTCGATGATGGAATCCTGGAGTTCCGACACGTACGTTAGAACAGATACTTCCTGTTACAATGTTCCTCCTTGTCAATTAATGCATTTGAACACCTCCACAGGGAAGATTTCTCCGCACGAAGTCCCTGCGAGCGTCCTCTCCCAGCTCGAAAACTCAGGGTTCCTGTCCGTCATGCTGACTTGGGAATGATTGGATTTCTTCGAAATTAAATGCATTCGGAAACGGATTGACAGGAGCTCATACTTTAATTTACACGCACGTTGTTTGAAGCGCACTTTTAGGCGTGTTGACATTTTAAAATAATTATGAAATTAAAGGAGCGTTAAGATTTCATAAACGTTACATAAGGTTGATGGTGCGCTTCCATTGGCCCGATATGACGCATTCGCACCGAGCTTTGCGAGATGTTTCCACGTTCGTGGTGACCTGGTCTTTTGCCGGGACTGTACACAGCTCGTGTCGACTAACCCTTGCACATCCCTGCACAACCCTGCACATCCCT
>VOMN01086609.1:0-27931 GCA_014899125.1 Orchestia grillus
AAGTGGCAGCTGCTGGTGCAAACTGAAGTGGCAGCTGCTGGTTTAGACTGGAGCGAAAGTTGCTGCTGACTATTAAAATTGCAGCATATGCCACAACGCGTAAAGGAGCTGTTCCTGTAAAGCGCCGTCGCTGTGTGAATGTAACCCAACTTGTCCAGCAAAACTCTTTTCGCCTCACCCCATCCCAATTGCAGGTACTTTTGTATCCAACCGGCCATGAGCATCTGGAAATGAATGAAACTGAAAACTGACTGCTCAGACCTAGCTTTCTTTTTGTTTTCTGTAAAGAGCTTAGCTTCAGCTTCATTTTTTTTGCGATTCAGCTGTAGAATATAAAGAAGGCGTGCCAGCCCGTGATAGACGCACTGAAGTAGAATATTCATTGTCTTTACTATTCTTCACTTCCGTGATTTCTCCTCAGATTTTCATGCTTAAAAGTTTATTATATGGCTATTTCTCAGGTTTTGTGAATCGAGTCCTTTTTTAAAATGGAAGCCCATGCTAACTTATCAGTTGTCAGTTCAGTTCTCAAAATTTAAAGAGGAAAGCCATGCAAAATTAATGAATTTGAAAACTCAATACTAGTAATATTTTGAGAGTAGTAAACTGCAGTGTTGTAAAATGAATTAATTTAATTAAAAGGTATTTTTAGACGTAAAAATTGAATTGAAAATTCGTATTTTTCTTTGTTTTTTTACCGGCGTAGATCCAGTACGCTTTCTGTTCTTTTTAGCGCACTTCTACGTTTAGGGAAGAGAGAGCGAGTTGTTACGCAACTCTCTTGTATCCAGAGCCTCTTGAGAGATATTTTAAAGCGTTTCGGCCCTGTCAATCACAACGTTAGAGAGAGCACGGCGGGAGCACGGGGTATGTAGCTGTATTCATTGTTTGTGAGGCCAGCGTTTCGTGTCTAGCTCTTGCGGTAATGATCCAACTCTTTCTCGATGGGGAAGTAAACTCAATTTTCTTCAAACTAATTCGACAAGTATCTAAAATATGTGTAATGGTAGTAATAAGCGTGTTTTTGAATTTTCAATGTTATCAATGTTTCAGTAACACTGTACATGTGAAAATACTTCCGAAATGAATGGCAATTCAGATCAAAGTAGTTTCTGCCTGATGAATGCAAGCCGAAGCTTCAATTTGACCTCAAATCGTTACTAGCATGCGTTATTAACGATCGCTTCAGGAACGTCGTAGTGCGGTTGAAATTTTAGAACCTGCTGTTAACATTGTTCAAATTAATTCATGAAACAATACTCTCGGTCTAAAATCATCACGATTCCCCGTTAACTTTGCACTCGTAACGTTCAATGACAGCGGATAAACCTCATTTCTGTCAAATCTTTACGTTCAAGTGTGTGCGATTAGCCAAATCATGCATCAGCTGCTGCCCGGTCTGCACATGGTGCAGCGTGAACTGCGAAACGCAGTGCGTTGCCTGGAATTTTTTTGACGCTGCTCAATAATTCAACGGAATAGTATATGAAACTTTTTCGTGATCATGAATTGAATGTTATTTCCCCCAATTTTCAATGCATTATAAAGGCTATGAAACTTGATTAATTTCAACACGGTTGACATACGATACAACATTGGGCTTTCAATGCCTTATAATTACTGACGTGTGAGCTAGGTGAGGAATATGAGGCTAAAGCTTCCTTTTCCAATGGAAGCACTCCGTAGTTTTGCAATAATCCGTTTGCTCAGCCAGGGATCGAGCCCTTGCTTTCCAGTTGTGAGTGGAACGCGTTACGAGTGCGCCATAGTGCATTTAGACAGTTGGGAGCAGCACTATTGGGTACTGATGACGTACAATGGTTATTATTTGCATTTTATTTAGTACGCCACACGTTAGTTTAAATCGTACAACATTTATCTGAAATATTAAGCACTTCTTTATTGTGTTTAATTCATGTCTTGTTCACTTTATTTCGAAGTATGATGTATAAATAAAAATTATTCATAATTTGAGGTCAGGCGGTGTGAACCATCGATTGTTTTACCATCAGTTTTTAGGACTAATTTAATTGTAACAAATTTCATTGTACATATATGTAGTGAAAATTAATCTATTATATTTACTCTTGATTTATGGGTCACTCTCACTTGATTAAAAGTGTTTTGAATGACGTTGGAGTCATTTTCTCTTCGAGATACTCATGGGACAAATAATGAAAACAATCTATGTGTTAAAACTAGGCCTCCTAATCTTAATGGTGTGCGGTGAAATTGATTTATGTGAGCAATTTTCAGTTTAGAGTGAGGCATCAGTTTGGAACGAGAAAACTATTAGTACAAATTGAGACTTTTTTACAAACATTTAAGCTATGATTTTTCTTCAGTAGATAGAGTAGATGATTTAAAGAGGTTGTCTCAAAATACTGAACCAATTCTGCAGTGTCGTTCGTAATGCGCTCCACATTCTCAGAATAAAGCGTGACTTATTCTGAGCGATGGGATCTCGCTAGTGAATAATTGAACACTTCATGAATATCATGGACGTCTGAAACTCATAAATGAAACAGAGGCACACTCAAACATTACTGGGAAAGTCATGCTCAGCTGAGCCACCACTGCCGTTCTCATCGGCTGCCCTGATGTGCGCAGCGGCTGCCATTAATTCGAGAACTACTTCCGTGAAGCCACTTCATTTTTTCTCTACCATCTATTCCAGAATTACCTTACATGAGTATTTCTGAGAGCTTTTGTGCGCGCTGAGCACTTGTTGCCCAGCAACACTGTAAATGGCATGAAAAACGGTGCTTTTCATGTCGCATTACTAGTTTTTGGGCTTAGACCAAACTTTCATATTCTCAAATGAAGTCAGAAAATGCTAGCGAGAGACCATTATGACCGCAGGCTCTGTAACCGTACAGCGTCTCACATTCAACAGTTCAGAGAGTATTCGTGACAGTTATACGTACACGAAAAAGTGTACATTGCGTGCATACTGAGAGGGTACGAAGTGTACAGGCAGTCGAAACTTTCCGCTGTTGCATCAGTGAAAAATGTCAGTTGCAGCCGCAGTGGTCAGGGACATTGGCAATAACTACAGAAATAGGTGATGAAAATTACGTGCAGTTGGTCAAAAATGTAGCCAAGCCTGTGCAGGACATCGGTAAATTTTATTGGTGGAATCCATTTGATAAGGATGATTATTGTATGTATAGGATGATGATTATTCGAGGTCTGTGTAAATTATTACGATCTGGGAGTAAAATTTGACGGTTTGCAAATTACCGAGCTACTTATTCTTTCGCGGCTGTGCGAGTTCTAAATTAAAATCGCTGCGACAGAAACACTTCGTATTTCACATGGTGATGTGTATCATGTCAGACTTAAATCCGACGTTGTGCAAACGTGCCACGGGAATGCTTGCTGATGAACGTGCGTGCCCTCTTGTTACTGAGCGTGTCGATTTTGTCGCCGAATATTGGGGAAGCATCAATATGTGGGCGAGTCCTTGCATTGCTAATGAACCGGGCCGCTACTCGCTCAACCACCGGTATTGACACTGCACCACAGCGTTATAAGTTGAGCAGCATTGACGTATTTGAAATGGCTTGCTTGTTGAATTTCTCTTTTCGTGTGTTCTGAGTAGATGTGTACAAAAATGAAACTTTCATAGAGATTTTCCTACGAAACGAAGTGGTTGTGGTTCTCGAATGATCTGTTCGATCTTAAAAGAATGATATATAACAGTTGGCATAGAACATTGTCTTTTGTGTGTGATTCCCGAGAATGACATATTTTCCATTCTGACAATTTTCATTATCTTTGAAACCGAAATGGAGATATGAATTGTAAACCTTGTGAAGTTTGTTTTCTTGGCAGCTATGGGTGTTTTAGAAGTTTGTCTTTCAAACACTTTCTTTAAACTTTTTGCATCATATAATGAGAGAGTTAATTTAGCATTGAGCGGGTGAGGGTTATGAATTTGGGTAAAGTTAGGCGCACCTGAGAGGACAGGCAGAGTTGCCCTGCGGCGTGTCGAGCTGACGAGTTATTGTTAGCGTTTAATTATTAATTAACTAATTATTGTTTTAATATCCTGAGGTAGTTAACATCCATAATGAAAATTCTAAAAAATGGTAGGTCTGTTGTTGATCAATTAGACAGATCTTTATTCAACTTTATTTTCATTGTGTTTTTTAATTACCACCTTTTCATGTTCGAGGAAAAAAATATGACATACATCATACTTTGTTCATTTCGATTTGGCAGTACAGTTGTGTTGGTCACCGTACCCTTGGAATAGAATTTTATTGCGATAGTCACTACGGGACTAACAGCTCACGTTAATTCGGTTGGAATGATTTCCAGTATGATGTGCTGACGTCTGGCCTCAATTCAAGGCTTTCCCATTCGTCACTAGAGGCACTGATCCTGTTTTCCGCAGCTTTGTGTGTCGTCCGAAATCTTCATTTCCTTGGGTAGCCCAAGTTTCTCTTTAGAGTGCAAGTATCAGTGGGACTTGCCTGAATTTAGTAGCAATGTTTTGTGCCAATGACCCCAGACAGAACGGGCCAAATTTTGGCCTTGTGCCGTCCCGGTGTCGCCTGCAGTTCTTCAGCTATCGACAGTTTTCCTCGAAACTCGTTTCCACGTCGGGGATCAATAGGTTTCGGATGAAGAACTCCATTGGTTGCCAATTGAGCTGAAGTTTCTTCAAACTTTTGTTTTCGGCGAGTACTCAACTAAGGTCTAAAGATTTTTTCGCTAAAAACTCTTCTCTTATTGAAAGTGTTAATGCTAAGTCTTTGGCACAAGTTGTATTTATTTTTTCATACTTGTATTCGTTTATTTCGTGCTCGGATTTTGTTTGTGAAGGCCAAGTTGTGTTGTAGAAATAAAATAAATCATGAAGATTATCAACCTTTTAGAAAGGTCCTGACCAAACATCATGAAATTTTTTTTTTTATCGATGATGAGATGTATTTGTTTCATCCACATGTCTTGAATGGGCTGAACCTTGTTCCCAGCTGACGGGGACGACAAGTTTCATGATATGTTGGGGAATACACAATATGATAGTTTCAGAGGATAGTAATTACCGAGAAAGCTGAAAAATAATGAAGTTGGGGAAAATTGTTGCGATAATTTCAATTGAGCGTCGCAGAACATACTGTTTCCCAAGCTCAAACTGAATTTCGAAAACTACGCGTACCTGCAATAGAACGTGTAACCACACAAAAATGAAAAGTCAAATCTTTTCCACGTGATGCAGGATAGAAAGCACTTGCACAACAGCGAACGTACGCGTGTCTTAATTAAGTTTTTGAAATATTTCCACTATTTTAGATACCAGAAGCGTACTGTTAGGTATTCCCTAATACACTCAAGGACATTTTGGGAGTGATTTACCTAAGCTATATATAGGCCTCGACGACTTCTATCTTTCGTGCCTACTTGGCTTCACTCAGTGTTCACACTGTCTTTTCTATCTCTTAGTTAGAAGTCAGCATTTCACTTTTCGTCTGAGGTGGTTGATCGTGAAACAATTAATCGTCCGAGTACCCGTGCTAGTATTTACTTCACAGCTAGGGAACTGTGGAATTAGTTCTGATATAATGTGATGGGCTTCACTTCTAGTATTAGGCATGTCTTGTTTCATTTTCCTATCGTGAGGGAAAGGAAAATGAGCGGGGATGCCTATCCGACAGTGACCACCGACTTATCGAGTGAAGGGTTACGGGCGAGCAAACAAATACGGCTCACTAGTCAACCGGCACGTACGAATAAAGACAGAACGTGACCGTTACTGACCAGTACTGATCGTTGTTCTGTCACGCGTTCCGCCAGTTTCCCCTCGGGAGGCTTACCGCAATTTCTTCTCCATTCGTTTATTCGTCCGTTGTTTTAATGGAGTCAAATCAAAAAGCTAATCGATGTTTTGATCGTACGCATTCACTGGTCATTTTCACAAGATTGTATTCCAAGATATTGATGGGTTTCGTGTCCGGAGAATTGTTGACACGTTTCAGTTTAATATTTAACCCCGAATCTCCTGCGCTCTGTGATATTTTGGTGAAAATATTTCCCGCATCTTAATAAAGAATCCACGATCAATTCCAGTGATACCTTGGGAAGGAAATTCATTAAGCGTTTAAAATTTCTGTACAGATTTATTGAATATTTTGTTCACTCGGGGGGCCGAAGACGATAGTTTTTACCTCCTTGGAAACTCGATATTTGACGGAGATTTTTTCATCACTGCTTCAAAATGCTGGTGATGGAGGCTGTTGTAGTGCGAGTTGTAGGGTGAGATTTGCTTTTTCTTCGAGAAGTCCGCACCTCGGTCTCGCGTTGAGCAGAAGTCGGGGCTCCTGGTTACGGATCTCTCGCGTTGGTGCCATTATTGTCCTACGAAATATTCTGATCGTAAGAATAAATTAGTGGTTCCCATTACAAGAATTTTCACTGCATTTCCTTTGAAAATTGTTCGTCTTTTTCCGATGCTCGCATCACGGGTGAGCTTTTTAAAGCGCCTGCGGTGGTGGAACTAGACGCGTATCATCTCTTATCTCATAGGAGTTGACAAACTATGTCTTTCTGGCGTTTCTATTTGATGCTCTTCTATGGAGACAAACTTCATCTCCCCTGTTACATTATAAATTATATTCCTCGTTTGATTACTTTCGCTGAGAGAGTAAAGAGTTGGTGTTCAGGGATATTTTTACCCAGACGCTGTCAAGGCAGGGAGTCATTAATGTACTGAGCAGCCATGCTTCACCTATGTATGCCTAGGTGACCTTTTGTTGTACAAAGTGGTCGCTACTGTATTTTCAGGCGAATATATCTGCTACAAGCAGATCTTGAAATCAGTCATTTCGTGAGATGCATCGACACTCTAAACTTTACGCTAAATGACTAAAATATTCATAGGCAATGAGTGCCATTTGAAGGTTCATATTACTCTAGCCACCTAATCTAGTGACTAAGTGAATTAATTATTTCACGCCATGCCTGAATTGCTCAGGCATTTCACATATAATGCTTGGTTTCACTATATGCCTTTTGTAGGCATTTCGTGTACGTATTGCCTGATTTCACTATTTGCCTACAGCATACCACGGGCTCTCGGTGTTCGGGCTCATTTTTGTTCAAGTTTTTTATTTAGTGAATTTAGACGTTCAATATCTCCGTTTCCTCCTTTGCTATAGGTATCCTTATTTTCTCCATCAGATGCTGTTCTAGAAATGTTACAGTTCACGTAACAGAGCCGTCTTGTTTCTTTCCTCTCCCACTCTGCCTCCACGCGAGCGTTTAAGGGACAGCTTTGAGGGAAAATTCTCTATTTTGATTTGACTAGACCGCATTCTTTCTTGGTTCAACTCCGAGTTAGCTGGTTTTGTGCGTCGCTCCTGATCAGTGTTTGGTTTTCGTGCATCGGGCGGTGACAAAAAAGTGCAACTACTTGAGCACGTGCTCGAATTTTGTTGTCT
The DNA here is from genome assembly GCA_014899125.1 of Orchestia grillus. Taxonomy (NCBI): domain Eukaryota; kingdom Metazoa; phylum Arthropoda; class Malacostraca; order Amphipoda; family Talitridae; genus Orchestia; species Orchestia grillus. Next base: position 7,449 of record VOMN01086609.1, read on the forward strand.
AAGGAAGTGTTGAAAACTGCGTTTAGCGACATTGATTTCTTAAAGTGATAACGTGGCAAAAAGTATTCAAATATGCCTCATTTGGTCAGTTCAGTAACACACTATTTTACAAGAAAACCTGGTTCGTAATTTTGCATGAGTTTCCCAGACTAGCTTTTGAAAGTCTGAGGAAATTTTCTCGATCGAAACTAGCTATTTTAACGCACTCTCATAAGGAATTTTACACAAATATGAGACCGTTTCTTAATGACTACGTGCAACTTGAGTTTACATCATTATTTACAAACATGCTGAACGGGCCATCTCCAAATTGATCTGTTATGTTTTTTCTTAAATCTCTAGCGAAAATTTTTGATGTAAATTCATTTTCCGGAGCACCTACTTCTGACCATCGACCTATCGATTTCAGCTAGACGATGTTCCGGATCACAGTGTTGATGATCGGTCTCTTTTTTTGCCCGTCACAGTTTTGCATAAGGAAGTAGCGTCCTTCTCCGAGTACTGCATGTGAGCGAAAAATATTTATAAGAAGGGGACTAAAAATATTTCGCTCAAAGATAGTGTTTTTTGACGCATCCTTTATATTTTGCACGATGTATTACTAGTTCAAAAATCTTTAATATAAAGTTTGAAAATATAAAATTGTGAACAGTGAAATCCCTCTTCTCATTTCTATTTACTTCAGGAATATAACACGCCTCAAAGGATGTGGTTGCCACCAAACTGTGTCTGCTAAGTTATGAAGTGTGGATCAAATGGATCGACGCTTATCCAACAGCTCTCAGGCCAAAATATGTACGTACCTGAGGTACTTTGGGTTCATTTCAAGAACTGTCGTAAAAGCTGGCTTCGGATGAATTCCCGCCGTTTAAACCGTTATGAAGGATAAATTCCTGCAGAAGCTGCCCGTGCATTTCCACTCGCTGCAACTCATTTGCGGGGTGACTCGTAATTGAGGCAGTTCTATTTTAGTAACTCGTAAAACATTTAAATGGTACTCTTAGGAATGAAAATTTTGCATCATTCTGAGGGTAATATCGTTCGTTCTTAGTTTCAGGGTTTATCCGTTCAAATGTATAATTTCGACTGTGGCTGCTGAACAAAATATTATCAAGATGTCCTAAAGGTGAGTAATTTATTAAAGAAATTTTATATGGACCGATCAGTTGTGCAGATAATTGCCACGAAGTTTGAGGAGACAGTTACAACCACGACTCGACCGAGATGAGGTGGAATACAAACTGGAAGTTCTCACCTTGTCAAAAACACGTAGGAGAAATTGCACCGAAACCATCGTCGGTTTTACAGAAAACTGGCTGCAGCAGCCGATGAGAGTAGACCTTCGATGTGTCGAATGCTTAAAGAGGGTCTAATGATACAAATTTCTAAAATGCTGCAATCGTATGAGCTCACTGAACATCATCAGAGCATGAAGGCTTAAATAAATCATTCTATCCTCGACCAGATAGCTCAAGGTACGCTGGCGAACACTGTTTATATGACAGAACTATTTTGACCTATATCAAGTTAAAAGCCAACAGAATGATAGAGTTTGGGATTCTCAAGCAACGTTCAAAATAGGATTGTGGCTCTCTATCTAAATCTATACTTTGTTCTGATTTGAGGGTTGTACAGCCCGAGAAAGATCTCCGCTGGTTTTACGCTATTCAAGCTGAACTCACAGGAGCGCATTCTGATATTTTAGGAACCTGCTTGCTTCTTTGGGCTAAAAAACATTTTTAGCGCTCACAATACCTCTAACGGGATTCGTCACCATCACGTGGCTCTCAATTGACTTGAGCCGAGACCCTGGGAAACATCCCTTTGTTCATACCCAAAGAGGAATGGTCAGCAAGAAGCCCGATCTTAATCCGTTGGGTGTTTCCTTTTTGTCCAATTTGGAGACAAATCTCAGCTTCCCCGCACACTTCTCTCAATTCCCTAGACGTTAAATTCCAAAAGTAACGGAGCGCAATTTCAAAAGAAAATTTACGTGCCACTTGTAATGCATTTGTCCTTAGACAGTAGTTCGTCTCTAGTTATGGCAGTTATATTGAACATTCGATTCATTTTTATGTACCCACATGTTCCAAAACTCAAATCCATAATTCCCCTCGTAGTATACCATAAAGCTTCTGAAAAGTTACATGCCTTAAATACAATTCACTCCGTATGGAAAACTGAACATTTTTCTCATCTCATATTGAAATGTTCGTCAAGTACAAAAATATGATCAATTTCATTCAGAGCATACATTTGTCTCCTTATTTAGAGTTTCTTTTCACCGACTCATGTAAGAGCATCACTTCGTATTTACGCGCTTTCAAGAACACCATCTCTGCGTGTTACGTATGAGAAAATGTCGTATTTTAGCAGTGTTGCTGACTGAATGCCTCCTGCACTTCGACCAATTTGCGGTCCTTTTTGAATATTATAACAAAAGGTTGAGGTATTCTTTCAAGTCGTGAGCGAGAGGGGTTTCCTTTATGAAGTAAAGTATGACAATGGACCTAATGACTCGAAACGATGCTTCCACGGCCATATCCTGTTGAACTTCGACCCTCTCAAGCTACTTTTGGTTTGGAAGTACATTTCCGAAAGCTGTTACTACAGTCGTTTTAGGTGGCTCTGAAATTGCCTCATCCTCTTAACGGTCCGGCCATCGACCATTGTTCTGCGGTGGTTTTTAGTTCGTGCTCTCCGTGTTAATATTCGGCTGCCCGCGTCTCTGATGCGGTCTTGGAAAACAATCATTCCTGTGCGTTGTTCTACAAGATGCTTTCGTGTTTAGTCTCTCTCCACGAGCGTCGTGGGGAATCTGCTGAAGCTATAGCGACTTAAGAACGAGTCTCTTACATCGGACGCGAATGTTCTATCTACGAATGTGTTTGTGAATGGAAGTATAGCGGAAAAAACATGTTTTTGAAACTTTTGAACTGATCCCTGTATCTTGAATACAGAATCAACATTGCTTTATCAATTTGATAAAAGAGACTCGATAAGTTTTCCAATCTGCAAGATTTTGCGAGCGGTAGAAAAACATTCGTCCGTTCTTAGTAAAATGATCTTAAATTAATCAACTTAGGCCAGCGATTTTACTAACATTGTGCTTAACGCATCTCGCCTATTTAGAGAAATTCTTGTGTATCCATTCCTTACCGGGCTTCCCTAGGGAGGACTAAGTAAGATAACTATTTCAAGCCTGTACTTTATAGCGGAACTTCAGAAATCTTTGCGAGTGTTGGGCTCCTAACACGAGCGCTGATTATGATCAGTGAGTGAGAAATGACACAAACTCTGTAAGCGCTAGCGTGAATGCTTCTGTGTTTGGGGGACGCGCTGCAGTGGACTGCTCTGAAATCGAACGGCTCCGTTGTGGGACGGAATTTTCATGATCTTGTTCTTAAATCGTGTGCTTGAGTTCTTTTTCACACGAATGAAACACTTAAAATGACTGGGAATATCAGGGACTAAATAGTATAATGATAAATTAATACTCGTATATATTATACTGATTATATGTGCCTCGAATGTATTATATTTCATATTATTTTGGAGCAAATCTTTTGCTAATGGACTAGACAAAGTCTGGCGTCACATTTTGTCCAGTTGTACTTGCGCCGAGGAAACGTTGAGTTTTACATGTTTTCACGTTTGATAATAAGAGTAATGAACACCGGTGTCGCATGTGCTTTCAGATTTCAAGTCATGGAGCTGCAGCGAATTACTGCTTGATTCAATTGAACAGCGAATTATGAGCTGTTCAAATGACGCTGGTGCAAAAGATGTAGACTTTTCAGTTCGCTGAGTACTCCGTTAATTTCGAAAAGAGCGATGCCAGAATCGCATTTGCCAGAAAAAATCTTCCGATGAAAGAAGTGGCCGAAAAAATCTCGAATGAAACCTGGGTCAGGATATATTTCTGTTCCCCTGATTGGAATTCTTTTTTAATTTGCTGCGCAGGCACCGTTTCTTACTTGGGGCGCAAAACCAATTGGAGATGATGTTCATGTCAGAAATATGAGCCTTCTTTGTCAAACGTGCATTTGCAGTTGAGCGCTAGTTCGTAACTATGGCTTAATTTTCATTCACTCATGGGGTACTGCAAAGCCTTATGAAATGTCGCTTGGTCCGCTTGGAACTGCATAAGCTTGTGAGTAACAATAGTTCATGGGAAGTTTTCTCACTGTCTTTTTGTTCTTCCGGAAAGAAACTCATCGTTCACAAATGGTCATCCACTTTGTTATTGTCCATATTTTTTTGTTGGGGAAAAGTACGTCTGCTCTGTCAGCTCAAAACTAGGTCCTTTTTAAAGGTGGTATTTCTGAAAAATGTATTTTGAAGAACTCTAATAGTGGTAATGCTTTCGTTCGGAAGTGTATTCCTGAAGCAGGTACATAACTTCACGGTATTTTCAATAGAAATTTTTATGAAGTACAAATCTTGTTGAAGTTTGTGTGATGTAAGTCACAATTGTTTCTTGTTCTTTTCGAATAAGCTGTCGATAAAAAAGTTGAAATTCTAATAGGAAACTTCAAGAAAATGTTTGTGGTCGATTCTTGCATTATATTAGACGCACCACAATCCTCTGTTGTTCCTTTATTTATACGTGACTACTCGCGACCCATTGGGTCACTCTTAAAGTCCCGTTCACTTCTCGAATGATTTTTTTTATTTCCTAATAAATATCCAATTTCATAACAATAATTTATACACTTTAGTCCCAATGAGCCTCATGATAAGATGGAAAATCCCTTGTTTAATTACTGAGAGATGAGCTTTGAGCTTCTGTCCAATATTATTACTGAAGAGTATACACGGCTTCAAACAAGCAAGATGATCAAGGTTTTAATATTATATTGATAGATGAAACGTGTCTTTTCTTTTCTCTTTGTAGAATACTATTGGCGTCACTTGAATATTTTCCTACTCAAATCTGTAGTTGTTGAAGCGATGTAGAACTTAATTTCATATGCCTTATTGATTCAAGTTTATTCTAATTCTGATGAGACTCGCAGGGGGGAATTAAGTTTCAACTAAATAAAGTTCGGAAGATTTCTAAATTTAGTTTTCTTTTCAGTGGAGTTAAGGTACAGTCTTTTCCTTCTAGACTGGTAGATTGGTTCCAGCAAACAGTCAATCTATTTCCGTATTTGCTTCTTATGACACGCTTCATTTGCTTCTCTCGGCACAGATGTTTCCATGCTATTTAATGCTCGTTCTAGTAGATACCGCAATATGCGGGTGACGCTTGTATGAAAACCGCGGTAATTTGATGGAACCGATCTAGCGCTCTATGCGTGGGCAACTGTATGCCATTGCACGAGACATGCGTATGCTGCTCATCAGCCTTCAAACCTCCCTGAATATCACAATTACTATATCCGTATTCTTTCTCAGAACGGACTATGTATCGGAGTATCGACTGATCTGTTTGGTCCGGCCTTGTCTTGACGTGACCAGCTCAGACTTTTTCATGAAGCTCTTCGTGATCAGTCCGGACGGCAGTATACGCCTGTAGCTAAGTTTCTGATCTTTTGTGTGAGGGAGCAAAGGTATATTTTTTTCATAAATTCGTTAAGCTGCTTCATATCTTGATGTTCTTGCGTGTCTGTGTGATTGAAATTAGGCATTTTTTTAGAAAATATAGATAACAGATAGAAGTTGTAAGCGAAGAGTAAGGCAAATGTAATTTCAAACAACTCTCTTTTAGAACAGCAGTTTACGTTACTGTAACATCTTTCGGTTTTTTCATTCACTCGCTTTGCGCAGCACCTGACCGTCGCACTGACTGAGTGCATGACAAAATCGAAAGATGTTACAGTAACGTAAACTGTTGTTCAAATAGTGTCGTTGTGAATTATATTTGCCGTACTCTTCGCTTACAACTTTGATCTGTTATCTATAGTTTCTAAAAAAATATGCCTAATTACAATCACACAAACACGCAAGAACGAAGGCCACCCACGGTGGGGCCGAAGTAATCACCATCAACTTCAGACATAGTCGGGACTTGGCATCCACGTACTGTGGTGGTGGTGGTGTTGGTGTGGGTGTGCGAGCTGAACAGCTGCAGGGAACACTCGGCCTCTGCCCACAATGTCAAACCGTTACCATGCCTAATAGGCACCGATAGATGTAAAATTTTAGAGAACAGTTCAAATCCTCGTTACCATTTAATGAGGTACTCCAAATCACCATTAGGTTTAAATCGCTCGACAAACCACTTGAGTGATTCTTAAGCGTCTATCTGCTTCTCTTACTGAGACTCGAATGCATGGAGTAATAATAATTAATTTTCGCTCTCCAAGAAAACTTCTTGCGCACTTTTCATTGCCAGTAGTGATTGGTGTGGGATCACATTGAGGAAGCGTTATGGTCTTTTAGAAGCAGGGCTGGAGCTGCCTTATTGAGGCGCGCTGCCGCCCTCCCGCGAGAGATCAGTCCACAAGTGACAATGTAGGTTGACGGCAGCTGTCGAGGACGATGGTCCCCCGACTGCGGGGATTTCTTCCAATTATTACCATTAGTCCGCGCTCTTCTTTTCACCGTGTAGTTATTTTGGGAACACGAGGTGTTTTTCATGCGCTTCACAGAAGATAGTCATGAAATTATTGTATTATCAATCATAATCTCCTAAGCGCTTGTTTTTGAACAGAAATGAAGTTTCGTGCGAGCAACTTCAGATTTTACCCTAAATCGTCGGAAATACTTGAACGATTTTTAACGGAATAAATGAGCTTGCATCTTCAGAGTAGGAAAAAACTCAGTGATCATTCATGTCAGAGTGTAAATACCTAGATCGAATTGGAAATAGTCTTGATTAATGAACTTGTCTCTTTGAATTCTGGGACTTGGTGTAGGATGGGAAGGTCAATCTTCCCATTTTGCATCATTCATAACACTTATTATCTTCTTTTAATGGTCTTTTCACCCTTTTTCGTGAAATTAACCGACATCATGTTTTTCACTGTTTTCAATGAAATTTGCTGATATCGTTTTCTTCACGCGGGTTTTAGTGAGAATTAACAGACTTTGTTTTAGTTACATTACGGAAATACTCCGAATGTTGACCTTGTAGTGGGGGTCGATCTTACTGTGATGGAGAGGAGAAACTGCAGCTGAAGTGGGTCAGTCTCTCTACTTTTGTTCCCTTTCAAAGGCGCGCAAACATCATCAATGTAATGCATTCATTTGTATTAGTTATTTCATCAGCTGATATGTCGTCAGTCATCAGTTTTAAGCACGACTCAGCATCCTCTGAAGTATCCTTGCAGATATTTCAAGGGCTCTTGAGTATTTAGAGTGAATTGATTTGTATCGAAAGAAAGAACTGTTGATAGAAAGAACTGTTGATAGAAAGAAAGAACGCACGCTGGTTGTATCGAAAGAAAGAACTGACTGGTAACGTTCATATCTCCAGCATCTCTTCGAGTAAAATATGACACACTTTTTTCAATGATTTTTGACATCGTTTGACGTCTTGTCGGTATCAGAATCAAACTTGTAGGGTAAATATTTGAAAACATCCACTGTGTTTTTATAATTATTACCCAAGCTTTCGCACGTTTAAGCAGCGTGCGTGTCAAGGGATGAAACAGCAAAAACTTTGAACGTATAACATGCTGCGCCGTAAGTAGGCTACGCCTTTGAAAATGAATGCAATATTGACAAGGAAAGTTTAACCGAGCGTAGCATGTCATATGTCCAAGGTTTTTGCTGTTTCATCCCTTGAAAACGCACGCTGTTTAAGCGTGCGAAAGCTTGTGTAATAAATGTAAAACCCAGTGGATGTTTCCAAATATTTACTCTGCAATATGTACCCTGGGCGTCGCTTATTCTAATAAATAAGAATCAAACCGCAGAAGATTTTTTTTGAAGCTCGCCATATGTAGATCGTATCCACTCCCTCCTCATTTCAGCAATATTCCTGCTGCTGATGTCACGGCTACTTGGAAATAAAGGTAGCCTAGCTGGGTTACCATGAACTACGACGCGCTGCTTACGCATTCGATGTATGTACCATTTCTCTCGCGGGCTATTAATTATCTATCTACTAAATATAACGAGGTGAGTTCCCATACCTCTCCATTTGCTCATAACTGCAAGATAAAATGAGTCTTTAGAGAAAATCATGAAAAGCTTCAAGTGAAGGTGCACAGTGTTGTCCAGGTCTATCTGCGTACATTAAGGTTGATATTGCTACTATGAATGCGGTTACATTACCTTTGTACGTTAACATGACAAAATTAGCTAAGGCAAAAATATCAAACCCGTTTTTGTGTTTTTATTCGCATGCTTTTGTGGACGTATTATACCTGGAAAAATTTGTATAAAAGCTGATTATAGCATCAGACTTCTTTTCGAAAATACCGGTCTCACATTTATGATCTACGATTCAATTTCCTATAAGTTGATACTGTTCTTAATCTGTTTATTCAAATCAGGGAAACTTATCTCACAGATTTTTGCCCGGTGCTCCACTGACCATATTTAACGTGTGTTAATGTGAAAGTGTGTGTGTATTTAATGTGAAAGTGTGTGTGTGTTAATGTGAAAGTGTGTGTGTGTTAATGTGAAAGTGTGTGTGTTATGCAAAAGTGTGTGTGTGTTAATGCGAAAGTGTGTGTGTGTTAATGTGAAAGTGTGTGTATTTAATGTGAAGTGTGTGTGTATTTAATGTGAAAGTGGGTGTGTGTTAATGTGAAAGTGAACTAAAAATCCCTCAGCTAATTGCTATTTTTTGATCTTCCAGGAATTTTGGAGCGTTATTGTCATTAATTTGCCACGCATCTATGTTGAGAACCTCCAAAACAAACGTTTGGAGTTAAGGTATTCTAATTTCATGAGAAATGAAGTTGAGGCGAAGTGCATGTTTGTTCTAAAAAGAGCTCGCTAATTAAGCTTGGTTTAATGGTTCTGTGTCCCATTTCGATTTTGTTGCAAAAAATTCTCAAATTGCGTAAATTTTGTTTCAACCACAAACGGCAGAATTAGTTCTCGTAAAAAGTCGTAAGAGATTACCCGTGACTACTCTTCTTCAGGAAGTGACCATTACTATTTTTTTATCTCCAAAATCACCGAGGAAAAACGCATATTAGTCGTAAACTAGTGGAGAAAACTCCGAGTGAGTATTTTTACGGACCTTAGAGCGGTGAATAAACTGGCGTTTATGGAGAAACTGACTTGGAACCGTTAGATTATTTTACTGTGAAAGGCTTCAAATTATTGAAGTCATCTTAGATATGAACAATATTTTTGTAGTTCACTTTGAACGTGTAGGTGTTGAAAGCGATGTTCGAAGCTAGTCTCTGAGTAATGAGTGGTATATATAGTGTGTCTTAAATTATGGCGGGTAAGAGAAATATGGTAAATCAAGCTCAAGTATAATCACCTAACTCTTCATGGGCAACTCCTTCGAAGAAACTACAACTGCATTGTAAATTCAATTGCTTTATATTGTGCTACTTTCATTACATTTGTGTATGGTTACTACGAACGCACGCTCTAGCATCAATGACGCCCATGGAGAAAATTCAGCGCTTCATACGCCAATTAAACACTCTTGTTTACTTCGCTGCCATGTTATGTGAACCATAATTCTTTCGAAAAATGTGATTTTGCGAACACTTCCCCACCCCATGAATCATCATAATATTGAATCGGGTGATCTTCTTCGAGGTGGCATTGAAATGCTGGATCGAGGAACGCCTTCCATTCAGAAAGAAAACGTCCCTTCCAGAAGATCAAACGAAGAAAATCAATCACTGAAAGTAGCTTCAGTTAACCCAATTCAGTGTCAAGTTATCCTGCACGATAAGAAACCCGCGGTTCCAAGGCGACGAACGGGAAATCTCAGTGCCTCTATTGCTAAGGAAATTTTAAGTGTTCCAGTGTTTGACACCAAAGAAAAGCTCGATGATTTGGACTTCTTAGTTTTAAATAGCGGTCCTTCATGCGACGTCAAGACCAAGTGTGACACTAAAGTGAGCTATGAAGAAGTCAATGGAGGGCCTCCTCAGTATGGCATCAACGCAGTCAAGGCTGGAGGTTCTGATTCCTTGAAAGATGGACCGCTCGATACTGGAAGGAGGTGTGAAGTGAGGTATGAAGAACCTGTTTCTGACGACGATATTGTCGCCCATTCTGCCAAGAGCAAGAAAAAGAAAAGAGCCAAGTCCACTAATAGTTCTGATTGCGAAGATTCTGCCTTTCGGCCTAAGAGTTCTTTTTCAAATCATTCTGAAAAGGAGACTTCTTTTACGAAACAGTCTGTGAATTCATCAGCAAAACCTCGATATAAACGCCGTTACGGCAAACATTACAGAAATTTGATTAGCAAGAAACTAAGTGATGTAAGTGATAGCATTAGCCATGACGGCATCAAAGAAGAAAGTGAGGAAAGCGAGGAAAGTTACGCAAAAGAAAGTTCAGATGAGAGCAAAGAAAGTGGCTTGTCCAATTTCCAACGGCGCCACAAGTACAAAAGTTTTGATTCTGACCAGGACGACGTAGCCGGAGAAAACGACTTGAAAGGCAAGAATGAGTACAGCAGCGGCGATGCCAAAATTCGACGTGGCTCTGAGTTTAGTGCCGTTGAAGAAGATGAAACTGAGAACGGACACAGCGATCTTGATCAGGAACGGGACAATGGTAATGGTACCGATGGTGATGCAGCCCGCAGTGATGCTTCATCTTCGTCCGGTGATCGCGGTCCCAAGTACGAATCTCTCCTGAAACCGCCTCAATCTGGAGTCTCCCGTGTGGCTACTGTTGAGACGCTCAATCCGCACGTTAGTAGGTGAGTGTCTGTTTTGGGGTTGACTGCAACTTTCGGGCTGATATAAGCACTGAATGACGCTGTCGATTGTCCTTATTACGTTTCTTCTTTCTCTTTATTTTTAGAGATTATTTTTGATTTTCTCTAAGCAGGTTCCACCATACGTCAGTAGGTAAGTTTGTCATTTCTGTTTTAGGGATGGCTGCCACCCTCGAGTTGGTATAACCTTTAATTCATATCTGTTGTTACTGCGTTGCAGCTTTACGGGTCAGCTCCAATTTTACTTCAGCAGGTAAGTCAAATGCTCACCGTTACCTAGAAGTTCATGGTATATTGATAAGGAAAAGCCAGAGATGCTGATTAGGTCCACCTGCTCTTGGATGTAATTATTGAAATTCAAATTAGTTCATCACGATATAGTGTAGAATATACGGAGGAGCTAAATACGCCCAGTCTGCCAAAATCTGAGGGTCTTTGACCTTGAATGTCAGCGGACTTGTTTCGAGTGTTAAAACTCGAGTCGCAATTGACTGGATGTTACTAATAATATAAAAATTAGATGCAATAAACCAGAACAAATTAATTTCAAACTCCTTATTTTAAATACTTTTTTGGGTCATATTGAGATTAATCAATGCGAAACAATTTAATGCTCCTTTTAGTCGAGTCTCCACGATGTCATGTGTAGAGCGTGCCCTTGTCCAGGTGGCCGTGTCCTGTACGCCGGGTGCTTGTGTTCGACTTGGTTGCATCAATAGTTGTGTCTTCGTTAAATTTTGTTGAGCGTTAAAGCTCTTTGGGAGCTCCTAATCATATTTAATAAAACGTTACACCTATATGAAAGCCCAACGTTTCGATGTTTTAACGTCATCATCTGGATGAAACAGTGTAGAAGAAATTTCAGTCCCATAAAGAAAAATATATAAAAATGCTAAAAACTAAATTTTAGACTATTCGTAAAACTGTTCGAGTGCATCACACAAGTGGACACAAAGCAGAAAAAATTCCAGTCACGTGCAACAAAATGTAAAAACTACAATAACTAAATTCGAGACAGATCATAAAATTGCACGGGTATGACACACGAGTTGCAACGTACAATGCGGTACATGTTGACAGCACGACTTACGGGAACAAAATGGCGCACTACGGCTATGGTTCCGATAGTCTATGGCACTGTTCTATTAATTGATTTTAAAGCAAAAAAAATTGTACGAGTATGCAATATTAAGGAACGGTTTCAACCTGTCCTTGATCAGAACACGTTTTGACTCTTCGCTTTAAAAATTAATTAATGGAACATAGACTGTTGGAACCAGGACAGGTCTCGTTAAGGGGGCGTTAAAGTAGACTAGAATTTCTTAGTGAATGTTTGGGATTATCGAGCATCACTGAAGTCACCTCAGCTACTGAGTGTATAGTCATCAATCTCTTTTGCGAATCTACTGTGGGTTTAGTTACTGGTCTTTTTTTGCGTCTTTTGCGTGCGTGCTTGTGCTGTAAAAGCCGCCTCATTATGCACGCGACTTCGTTTTCTGTCTCGTTAGCCACTCCGTCTCGCTAACATGTTTGTGCGATTTCTTTTCGGGGCTGGAGTTGACAGGGCTAACCGGGAGGCGTAAATTTTGCGCCCACGTGTTACCACTCGACTTGAATCTTCAGTGAGTTCCGAGGACTTAACTCAAATGAACGGAAAAGTTGTTGAATATTCGTAAGTGTTGCACGAATGAGTAGTGACCAGTCTTGTGAAGGATTACCATAAACCTCCCGGCCTAAAATTCTCACCCCTCATTGATGAACGTATAAAATAATTTCGAACAAGTCTTCGAAGGCAAAAATTCTAGATAATGATCGATAGTCCGGCGAGAAAGTTAAACTGGGACAATTACACTTCCTGTCGTCTTTCGTCACGAAAGTTTTTCTTCGGCTCTAGTGCGGTAGAAAAGAAGCTCTCGCCATACATAGAACAGGTCTCCAGTACGTTCCCACTCAAATACCGTTGCTAGTTGTAAGTTTTAAGTTGGACCAATTTAGGTGGAGCCACATTAGTGCCCTCCGTATAATGGAGCCAGCTTTTCGGTAGACGACGATTGCAGGGTTTCCGTCTTTTTACAAATGCTTAACCTATCGATGCATGGCGTCTTAAGTTTCTGTACATTCGATGGTACATGGTCACCATAATGGTAATGGTAATTAATATTTGATTGATTTTTTAGTATCTCTATATTTTTTGAGTTGAAACATCTGGTAAAAAATATATATATATACGGGATGAAAAATTCAGTTTTCTAATTTTGGATAGTAGTCTCCTGAGACTTCTCGTCGCACCGCTTACGGGCTAGCATCTGTTAGTTTTTTAACTGTTCGCTAATTGTCATTGAAATTTCGTTCTGGATGCAGTGTACGCAGTGTACTGGTCAAAATTATCCGCAAGTTTGAGAGCAGTCGTCTGAAATTGGAGGATTGTAGGTATCAGAGTGGTGTAGATTCAACGTTTCCTAATCTCTTGTGAATCTTAATTTCGCCAATTTGAAATATTTCGTACTACTTTATTTGTATTTTTGCTGTATAAGTATAGTTATCTGAGGAATAACTATACTTTGATCATTTGAAACTTGGAAGAATACTTTGAGAACCAGCGTCTGGAAACACAAATGAGTATACATTTGCAACAGTAATTTATTGACCACGTGTGTGATTTACATTTGACACAGTACTACTATCAACAAAGAAATGACAAATAATCAACTAAACCAGCGTTTCTTAACTGGGCTTTCACGGAAGCCTTAGGTTTTGCAAAAACTTCCTAAGAATTCCGAAAAAAACACGGAGATAAGCCAATGCACTTTTTAATTTGTATTTCATTCCACGTACATAATATCACTTACCATGCACAATACATCATTGGTTAAGTAACACTGTAATATCGTCGTCATATCTGACCCACTTGTTATTAAATGCAAGGGTTGCGCGAGAGTGAAAAGGTTCAGAAACACCACACCAGACTCAGGAGCGACTCGGCTCTTGGAATGATGGCCCGAGGAGCACCGGAGCGACGGCCGCTGAAGACCTGCGACACGCAGTGATAAATTTTACCGTGCACCGACGTATTCGGTGTCCGTAATTATAATGTATGAATGAATTCATTCTTTGTTCCATTAAGTGAATGTTATGGGGTGAGAGCTGAAGAAGATGTTCTTCGATTCATGAGGAGTACATCAACAGAAAGGTTTTCGTGAGGTTAATTTTGCTGTAGTTAGACTGGAAAGACAGGCTGAGGCTGGGGCTACATTTGGATATTTCCATCCAGTAAAATAATGAAGGGTTTTATGATCCATAATTTCTTTGTCATGAGAGAGCTCATTATCATGCAGCTTGTAGACTTTTTAGCTCCATGTATGGGGCGTTATTCTTACATACCACTTGAGCTAATCTTCCCTGTATGGGGCGTTATTCTTACATGCCACTCGAGCTGGGCTCACTGTATGGGGCGTTATTCTTACATGCCACTCGAGCTGGGCTCACTGTATTGGACGTTATTCTTACATGCCACTCGAGCTGGGCTCAATGTATGGGGCGTTATTCTTACATGCCACTCGAGCTGGGACTCCCTGTGTGGGGCGTTATTCTTACATACCACTCGAGCTGGGACTCCCTGTGTGGGGTGCTATTCTGACATACCACTCGAGCTGAGCTGTCCTTATGGGACGTTAACTTTTTGTCTTACTTCTCGCTCTGGGGCTCAGAACTTTGTGCTTTGAAGTGAGCTTCAGTCGCTACCACATCACTCTCACAGGCAGAAACTCGTGTTCTGTACAGAGATCGAGTCGCAAACTTGCCTCTCTTATCTTGACACGAAATAAGCCTGAGGCTTGGTCGTCGAGCTGCTCGTGAGTAACCCACACACCCACTTGGGCATTGTGAGCTGCTTGAACTACCTGAATCATTTTGCTAGACTTGTTAAAGATGAAGTTTAAATTACCTAACGTAAGACTAGAGATCGCCGATGTAGGTTTCATGCGCTGAAAGGTCAAGCAGTTCTTCGTTTCAAACAATCTTTTAATGTACGCTAGTCAGAAGTTTAAATACAACGTGCTCACGAGTCCTTTTCTTGGTAATAGAAGAATTACTATCATACATGCAGAGAAAATCTTACTCCAGCATGTCTGCTCGAGTTATTGGAGTTATTGTTTGGTGTTGTTCATGAATGGTTAAGATGAGATGCTAATGATAAACTTTGTGGTACTGTGTTGAGTCGGGTCAAATTATTTGCCCGTTCCCTTTTATGAGAAACTTCCTGCGATTGATGGTACTTTCTGTAATATATCCTTGACTGGAAATAATCGGTACTAACTCACATTGGAAAATTCGAGCTGGCGTTTTGAATCAAAGTCGTGCTTGAGATGTACCAATCCTCGGTCTTCACCTTTTCCTCGAATATCCATTTTTCAGTGGCTGCTATTCGACGTCGGACGCTTCAAAGCGACCGTTTGTTTGGGTTTCGGTTTTTCCTAAAAGGTTTGTTGTGGCACCAGAAGGGGAAAGGAAAGCCCTCCCTCTATGCTCTGTATATGTTTCTCAATGATTCATGTGAATGTTTTCTCCTGCCGCGAACTAGTTGCTTCGCATGTCCTCCAGACTTTGGGAAGAAAACGTCTTTCTTCCAAGTCAAACGGGAACTTTTATGAGCTAACGGGAGCGTTAGTTTGGTAAATTCCCGATGTACTACGCTCACTGTCAGCATTGCAACGTGCTAATGATAAACTCTTCGAGTCTCACAAGGACACTTTAGTCCTGACTTATTTTTTACTCGGTACGGTAAAGTTCCCAAATTGTGACCAGATAGTGAAAAAAGTTATTACAGTGACTCTAAGGGTTAAAAGAATTCCGTAGCTCCGGTCTCCGGGTGACATGTGTCCCTACTCACAATTTTACGCAAGCAGTAGTTTCCAAAGAGCTTGTGCCTCGAAAATTATATTACCAGTAGCATTTGGGATAAGAATCCGAGCCTCTCTTGTTCCAGTGATCAGGTGTTCGTTATCGCAGTGTGTAGTTCATGCGAAAGTTTTTATTGATGTTCTTTTGCAGGAGTGGAGTTAATTGTAATGCGTGTGTGAATATAATGTAGTTAGCAAACATCAAATCTTACTCGTAGAATATTTTTACAATTTGAAGCTTCATATTTTCATGTCCTTCTTACATTGACGAAACGAGTGTTCCTAAGAGGAATTCCAAATCCAGGGATTCTAGTTTTAGAATATTACATTAGTATATGATTGAACTTCCAATTTTTTGTTAGAAATCAACAAACATACGTCGGCCTGATAACTGTTTGCGAACAGCACTTGTCATAGCGATCATGAGACCTTGCGACACGCTGTCGTCCTCGAAATCGCGTACTTCTCACAGTGCATCCTAGCGGCCCACTCCTTGGAAACCTTGACTCCCTGAAATTCTGCCGGGTTCTGAGTCCTGGGCCAGACTGGTGCGCCGCCCCTTTTGGACATATCATATTCAATCTTCATTTCTCAAGGGAAGAACTTTACCCCGAGGTATCGAACCAGGGACTTCCTGACACCGAGGCGAGCACGCTGTCATTTGCGCTGAGAAGCACCACTCAGACTGTGCATCACTGATAGTGTGAATCTGTTACGGTTAGTAGTTTTGTAGTGAAATAGACGGGTTACGTTAATGTAAAAGTATCACACCTCGGGCAATCTGCAACCGAGAGTCATTCGATGTTTCACCGTTTATTTGCCTTGTTTATGCTCGTGCTATTCATAAAGGAGCAGAAAATATGAAATAAAAACTTGGTATTAACTGATTTTTTGTAATATTTTCAGAAATGCATACCTTTGGTTAATCTCATTCTTAAGTAACATTTGTTCTTAAGAGACAATTGCATTTCTCGTGAAAAATTTCAAGAGTTACATTCATATCACGACGGCGGAGTGCGTCAACAGCATCTCACCACAGACCCGTTTGACGGGATCCTAAAGCTGCGTCTACACTATCAAGCTCTCCGTCAATCATGATCACACCAAAACGCAAACAAAAACACAAACTCTTCTGAATCGATTCCAGACTGTGCTTTCGGCCAAATAAAGTCGTACGAGTGCAGAATGAAAACAAACCACTTTGCTCCTTGGATACGTGTATAAAATTGATACATTTTAATGTTTTAATTTCATTTCTTAGCAATTTTTTATCATGTAGGTGTTATTTTTTCATACGTAATGACGTTTTTACTCCTGTTTGGAAAATCTGAAACCGTAGATTTTCTGATGTGCCGTTAGGTGGCTAGGTATTATATAGGTAGCTGCTGCCGGCTACTATTTATGCGAAATGAATTAATCCCTGAATTAAATAGGCCCATATGATAATATTCAGCTATTATTAAATAAATGAATTACCAAAATAATGATTTTCCCTGAAATCAAATATCCATTAGCACAATAAATACATAAACAAGCGACTGTCGCGTGTTTCAACGAAAATTTCTGTTCGAAGTTTTTCCACCCGTTCGAAAACACAAACGCACCGAAATTTGCCAGTGCGCAAGGTGTGTTCGTGTTCGCGGAGAGTTGAAAAACACGAAATTCGCTTCGAAGATTGATAGTGTGGACGGGCCTGAAAACACAGCTAGTTGCTGAGTTCCATGCCCTCATAATTGTTTTTGTTACATAATATTTCAAATTGCAATGTTTCTTATCTTAGGGGTTATACTACGTGGAATGACTCGTGCACAAGCAATGAAGACACACATTCTCCTCAGAGGCAAGAGCTAATGGTAGCAATTAAACACAGCTCAACAGCAGTTGAGCTCGAAGTCGCAAAGTGCCACATGACGCACATGCGCGTCTTGTGGCAGCCAACGTGTCAAGTCACGGCTCGCGATCTCGTGGGATTTGATCTCCTCGATATTTTTGGATCAGTTTCAGATTCGAACTCGTAACTCACTCTTCAACCTCATCTATCGCACTGACGGGGCTACGGGATTTCTATCTTACTTTGCTTTTGTTCAATTTTGACACATTCTTCGTCAGCTCTTCTGAGCCTTTTCTCCCACTTCGTTCTCAATTTGCTGGTTGTATGCGCAAAGAATCCTGCGTGGGAATACACCTTGTCCGTAGATCCCGCTTCCTTACTGTCCATGCTGAACGGTTCCTTCTCTTCACTTTTTTGTGTCTCATTCCAAATAAATAGGGGCTTTTAAGCTAACCAATGATGTGATCTAATCTCGCCTTCCGTTGCAAGATTTCTTTAGTGCTTCTCAGTTTCTACATGCAAGCGGAAAAGCGTTGAGTATTTTTGCTCGGAAGCTTGAGACAATATTTAATAATTTGAATTTTATGAAAGATAAATGACCTTTCACAGTATTTTTTATTTGATTTGGGTTATGGGTAAATTGGATAGGAAGTATGCTTTTTTAATGCAGCTCGTCAGTAATAACTTTATACCCGCTTGCTGAAGATTTCGCCATCCTAAGCATTGTGCCATCATCATCTAGAAATGAAATCCTGAAGTTTCTGTGCGTTTTTATAATTATTGGATTTTGTAAGTTAGTTATAACCATGTTAACTTTTTCGCCACCTCGTCGATAATTTGAGTCGACTACCCGGCGCAGATATCTGCACGTAGACGGTCAAAATTTCAGATAATTATAGATGCCCCGTCGGAAAAGTTAAGCCGAAAAAATGGAAAATTTGAGCGTAGATATTGAGCTTGGGCAGGACCTCGGTTCTGAATATCAGACTCATGGATCGTCCGTCAGTTAGAGGGATCATCGCTGTAATACATTGTAATTCTTAAGCAGCAATTTCTCCTCCCATAGCATGCGTGTGTAGAAAGTGTCAATGAGCTTTGCTGTTTGTAAGTAAATTTGTCAGGTATTTAATGGAGTTATCATCCATTATGTTAACGTGACTTCAAACAAATTTCTCGAATGTTTCTCCCCTTCATTGTTGTATGGGTGACTTTCATGATGAATCGAGTATTGTTGTAGTAGGTTCAGTGTCCTAATTCACTGCAGTACAAATTTTCCGCAATAAATCCAGCTTTTAAATGTGTACTTCAGCGTAACTATAAATTATGCAACAAAATGATCACCCATAGTTGCCAAATGATTATGGGATGTTCACTGCAAATGTTCAAAATGTGTTGGAAAATATATATATATTTTGCTAAACATTCCCGTTGGTTGATCACTGGTGGTAGATCTGGGCACCTCACATTGAATATTTCAACGGTAAATAGGAGTAAGAATATGGGTTTGCAAGGACGCAATCTTATTTTTAACAAGGATACTAACAAGGTATTTGACAAAGACACCTTTATCTGGAACAGCTCTTTTGTAGAACATGAATTTTGGAGCGAGCTGCCAGCACTGCAGGTGAAGGTCTCTTGGTTACCTCAGGAATACACGTCGAAGACTTCAATATTTTTCTTAGCCCCTGTGTGTGTATCGAAAAGCCTTTTGTTATTCCTACACGAGCTCTAGATCTGCGTGAATTTTACAAACACGCACGAGCTGGAGATCTGAAAGCACTGCTGTGTATTGAGCTCGTCAGGAGAGCGCTTCAGTTCTCCAGGTGTCGGCTCGACGCGTTTCAGTTCTCGCGTTCGTTTCTCCCCTCAGCCAAGGATTCGTGGAATTTTTCATCAAAATGTGAAGCCAAAATACCATAGAGGCCAAAACTTGTTTCTCTCAATGGAAAGTAACATTTCCAGTAACTCGTCACAAAAAATACCATGAAAGGGCCATAAAAACAACCATGAAGTGCTACAAAAAGTACCATGAAAGTGCCATAAGAAGTACCATAAAAGTACCGTAAAGGTCCCATAAAAAATACCGTAGAATTTACTGGAATATCAAAGAAGCCAGAACTTTTTTCACATGACAAAAATTATGTTGAGTATTTGTGGGCTTCCACGTGCAGCCGAAGTGGAATTACAATTTATGCGGCTAATGAAAGTTCCGTGAAATGTTGATTTAATTTTTGTGCGTTTTTCCGTTGTCGAAGGGAAACACCAGCGTCCACCGAGCCTATTTTCAGGGGTGTTCTATTTATTGTGCACCTGTTGCTGCGCGTTGCGCGTCACTGCAGCTGAGTTGACTTCATCATATGTTAAATTTACAGTTCTTTACGTCGCGTATCTTTTAGAATCTTTAGAGGGAGCAGCTTTTTTAAAAATTAATATACGCTTATATGGAGCTCTCATGAAGTTAAATCTATTTCAGTATCTTCATTCACAAATTTACCATCGATTTATTTATGTTAGACTGTAAACGTACAATACCTATGCTCTGTATATTGAGTTCTGAATTTGATGTGTAGCATGCCAATTTTGTGAAAGAGTGTGGAATAAATAGATGATAATAATTAGTTCTCTCATATCTAACTCCGTTTCAAATTGATGTGTATTTGACCTCTGTCTAATACTCTTGCCCTGCCAATAGTGTTAGGAGCAGTAGTGACAGCAGTGCTATCTCGTCCCTAAAGAGAAGGGGCCATTTAGTATGGACTGCGGGGAACGGGGAATCTATGCACGAAGTGTGTCCCCATGACAGATCCCCTGAGCATAAAAACAGCAAGTTACTGCAAATGACTCTGAAATGAACTTAAAGCACACTTTGGGAGTTGCATATGCTTACCTAGAAACATTAGAAACATTTAGAAACATTTATTTACCACAAGTAATT